>JABFQE010000042.1:0-10122 GCA_022816985.1 Scelio sp. ZL-2020 | reverse complement strand
TTTTTGACTAGCACAGATTTTTAATGTTTTATTTCTGCAATAAATAACATTCTCCCAATGAAAATCAATTGATGTACAGTACCCGTTTTTTAAAATTATTTATTTATATAAAGTTAATCTAAATAACACTGTATAGTGCGAGAGTAACAGATAGACCCCTCTATTACATCCTCTTAAACGCCTTTGAAACGTTAAATTTATGTTTCGCAGGCAATCCAACGATTCTTTCGTAACGGGACAATAAAAGTGTAGGAAGAATTTAAAGTTTATGTATATATTATTTCTGATAATAGTCTTTTTCCAAGAGGTGGTGATGTGATGATTGCAGTTAGAAATGCATATGCTTCTTATAAACTTAATTTTTCACACGATGTTGAGCACATCTTTGTACGAATACTGAACAGCATTCAACCAATGATTATCGGTGCAGTATATCTCCCTCCTTATTCGGATCTAACAACTGTCTCATCTCATTGTGAAACATTAGAAAACTTAAACACACAATTTCCAGCCGATAATTGGTTTTTATTTGGTGATTACAACTTGCCTAATGTGATATGGAAGGAAGATACTTATTCTAGCTTTTGCGTAGCTGACCACAATACTACTCTTCGTGAGAGGAACATTTCTCTAACTTTAGGTGAAACTATTGCACTTCTGAATTTATTTCAACTTAATAATAACCAAAATTATAAAAATTCAATATTGGACTTAGTTTTCTCTAATACTGCTGATATCAACTGTATTTCTTCAGAAGAATCAATTGTACCATGCGACAAATATCATCCTCCTTTGGAACTCGTATTTATAACTGATTACATTGATAACGATACTGATTGCGATGATATTGTTTTTGACTTTAAATCTGCGAACTACAATAACTTCTCTGACTATTTATGGTGTTTCCTTGATAACGCGAATATTGACGAAATACCTCTCGAAAATTCTATTTCGTTGTTTTACGATTATGTAATATACGTGTTTTTCTGTGCTGCGTGAATTTGAGTTGATTGTTGGTGGTCATTGGCTGTACTTTCGTACTTTGCTTTTGATCTGGATCGTAGCGGATTGGTTGATTTGGACATGATGTGGATTCTTTATCAGTGGAGTCATTAGTTTCAACTAATGACTCCACTGATACTAGTTATTGTTTTTTTTCTTTTCTGGTGAAAAATGACTTTTAATATATGATTTATTTATTTATTATAGATGATTTATTGAATTGTTTAATATGTCTGATATGGTTTGACATTATTTATTTTACCTATATTAATTGTTTTAAATTTATTTAATTGTTTTATCAGTTCTAAGTTTATATTTGTGTTTTTATAATTCTATATTATTTATTCTATTTATATATATTTATTGATATTGCATATTTACATTTAATTAAATTTAATTTTAATTTCTATCTGTTTATATTTGTGTTTACATTATTTATACAATTTTATATTTACATTTAATTAATTATAAATAGATACTTATTTGTCTCTATTTAAATTTTATTTGAATTTGTTTAATTAATTTTGATTTCTTTATTTTTAACAATGCCGCCTAAAAATAGCAAAAAACTAAAACGACCTTATGCTGATGAGTCAGGCAGTGATTTAGACGACTCTTATATCACTCGGCAAACTCTCAAAGATCTTTTGGATGATTATTTTCAACGGATATCTTCAAAGTTTGAATCTGTTACTGATGATCTGAAGAATTCTATACTATCCATCCGCTCAGACATACGAGATTTGGAAAAACGTATCTCATCCATAGAATCTGCACAAAAATCGCCATCTCAAATTATAAACAATACGTTAGCTGAGTTGAACGAACGGAAAAAAAGATCTTGTAATGTCGTTGTTTTTGGCTTACCTGAGCATAGCGACGACATTGATGTGGATAACATCAAAGTCAGGGAAATTATTGATTGTATACCTTCTAAACCTCGAGTTAGATTCTCGGAACGACTTGGTGTTTTTCGTAATGATCAAGCTCGTCCGTTGAAATTATTTTTTGATTCTATTGAAGATGCAATGACCTTATTTAAAAACAAAAAGCTCTTTACAGAACGCAAATTGAAACTTATAAATGACATGACTGAGATTCAACGTGACAATTTAAAATCCTTACGCTTAATTCTTCGAAATAGAATTGACAATGGAGAATCAAACCTGATTATTAGATATATCGACGGCACCCCTAAAATAGTTTCTTCCCGCGTAAAAAACTAAACTTGGATGATAAATGTTCTTTTACTCAAAACTCTTTTTCTATTTATTATCAGAACATCCGTGGTTTAAGGACTAAATTAGCTTATCTGAGAAATTCTATATGCTCATCAGTACGAGATTATGATATCATAATCTTTGTCGAGACCTGGCTTAATGAGAATTTTACTAACGAAGAACTTGGGCTTCATAATTATACGATCTTTAGACATGATCGTAATATCAACAACAGTAGATATCAGAGAGGTGGAGGAGTATTGATTGCAGTTAAATCCCATCTATTGTGTTCTTTAGTTGAAGATTTTAATCCTAAGGTAGAACAACTATATATCAAATTGCTAATTGATAATGTAATATTGATTATTGGCACAGTTTATTTCCCTCCATCAAGTCCGCCTGAACTTTTTGGGTTATACACTGATGATCTATATCACATTTGTGATATACACCATCCCACCTCATTGATACTAACTGGAGATTTTAATCTTACTGGTTTTGACTGGAACACTTTGTTATCTACTTCTAATAATCCCTCTAGAGTCTCATATCAAGCTTTATCACAAATGTCTCATTCATCTACTTTTATTTCAGACTTTATCTGTAAACTTACTGATGTTTTTGCATATTATGGATTAGTCCAGTATAATGATATTGTTAATTCATCTAACTCTATTTTAGATTTGATTTTCTCAAACACCGACCCCTTAACTATTAGTAAAGCTATTGATCCTTTAATAATCTGTGATAACTATCACCCCGCACTCATTATTAATTTGCCTTTTTATAATTACTCTAACAAACAGTCAAATCCTTCAGTCTTTTATGATTTTAATAATGAGAACATTTCTCAAATTATATTTGAACTTAATGAAATAAATTGGTTAGAGAATTTTTCTGATAACGATATAGATGTGAATGTCGAGTTTTTTTACAATATTGTGTATAGCCTTATAGATCGATATGTTCCACTAAAACGTTTTCAATCATCTACTTTTCCATCGTGGTTTTCAACTGATTTGAAAAATTTATTGACAGTAAAGAAGATTGCTCATAAGACTTTTAAAATAACTGGCACTCGAGAAGATTATATCAAATTTGCTAAGATTAGATCACATTGTAAATTACTTTTGAAATCTAATTATTCTTCCTATATTGATAATATTGAAAAGTCAATACAGATAAATAGTAAATCTTTCTACAAACATATCAAAAGTTTTTCATCAGACTTTAATATACCAGGTTCAATGCATCTTGAGGAGGAATTGAGTAACGATAGTCAAGAAATTGTCAATATGTTCGCGAAATATTTTAGCAAGCATTTTGATAATGATTGTGATTTTCATACATCTTCATCCTTAGAAAATATTAACCCGATTATTTCACTTGATTCTGTTGAGTTTGACAAGAGTGATATCTTTGATGCTCTTTGCGAGCTGAATATAAACAAGGGAGCTGGACCAGATCTTATACCTAATACTTTCCTCAAGAAGTGTTGTTATTCTTTGGTTACACCTCTCTGGTTGCTTTTTAATAAATCATTGAAAACGGGTAGATTTCCATCTCAATGGAAATTGAGCAAAATAATCCCTGTCTATAAAAAAAAGAAAGATAAATCTGATATCCAGAACTATCGCCCAATTGCAATATTAAGTGCTATACCAAAAGTTTTTGAAAATCTGATCTCTAAATTTCTCAATAAAGCTCTTTCAAATAAGCTATCTGATTTTCAGCATGGTTTTATCCGACATAGATCTACGACAACGAATCTGGTAATTTTCAAACATTATATAGTTAAATCATTAGAAAGTGGTTGTCAAGTTGATGTTGTATATACTGACTTTGTAAAAGCCTTTGATAGAGTTAATCATGGTCTATTGGTAAATAAATTATCAAAACTCGGTATGGGTGAACCGTTATTATCTTGGTTTGAGTCATATCTGACAGGAAGGAGAAATTATGTTAATCTGAACGGATTTATATCTGATGTATTTACTAATAAATCTGGTGTTCCTCAAGGTTCTTATTTGGGCCCTATTCTGTTTAATATTTTTATTAATGATTTGCCCTCGGTTATAAAATTCAGCAACATCCTTTTATACGCAGATGATGCCAAAATATATTCAAAAATATCTAATATTAATGATGCAATGAAACTGCAAACTGATATAGATTCTATTGATGCATGGTGTAAAAGCAATTCAATGATGCTCAATATTGATAAATGTTTTTCCATCACTTTCTCTCGAAAGAAATCTGATATTTGTTTTGCGTATTCGATAGATGACAAATGCTTATCCTCAGTCAAAGATATTAATGATTTGGGTATAACCTTTGATAGTAATTTAAACTTTAATCTACATATTTTGCTTACATCAAACAAAGCTAATAGGACTTTGGGTCTTATTCTGAGAAACTCCACTCAATTTCGAGATATTAATACCTTTAAACGTCTTTACTTTTCATTGGTTAGACCAATACTTGAATATGGATCAGTGATATGGAATCCCTCTACTTTTTCATCAAACAAGCGTATTGAGAGAATTCAACATAAATTTCTTCGTACTCTCGCCTTTAAAAATGGAACTCCTATGTCCAGACTTGACCATGATTACTCTAATTTACTTAAACATTTTAATATTACAACTCTGCAGCAAAGGAGAATTATTGCTGATATGATGTTTCTACATGCTATTATCTCTGGTAAAATTAATGTCGATTCAATTATTTCCAGTTTATACTATAATGTTCCACAACGTTTTACAAGACATTTCAAACCTTTTCATGTAGAGAATTCATCGATTGCTTATGTTTTGAACGATACTTTCAATAGACTATCTGACAAAGCTAACAGTATTGCAAATTCTATTGACTTTTTCAATAGCAATACATATCTTTTTAATAAACAATTAAAACAACTGCTTCCTTAATTTTTCTTGGCTTTTTCCACTCAGTTAACAAGTGTTTTTAATTTATAAATTTTATATTGTGAATTATATATTCTTTTTTTTTCTTTTTTATTATTTGATTGTTTCATTTTTACTTTTATAATAGCAAAAGATTTTTTTGTATAATTACCACGACTTTCAACTACGACTTCATATTGCATTTACTGTAAAAATATCGTATAACATATACATATATATCGAACTTTGTGTACTTCCTCCAATTTGTAATTTGTAATTACTTTTATTTGTAAAGGGCTTACTCCCGTGTATTATGAAATAAATAAATAAATAATTATTTATTCAATTTCAACAATGATTTTAATACAAATTTTAATATTAAAATGATAAATGTTATTTTTAACACGACGAAACTACAAAGTTTAGAATCCTGTCATTTCAGCTTCGTGTCGCACCGTATGGCGCATTTTCAATGGAGCTAGTAACTGTCGTTACCAACATGGTTTCGTTTTTTACCGCATCTAGTATGGGTAACTTTCGTTTGAGTTGGGTGTACATGACAGCTGAACTTCAATTGTCATCAAATGGATTTTATAATTAAAATTTTGTGGGAATGTTTTTTTAATTATTTGGTACAACTTTCCCCTTACAGTTTTCTGTTTAAGCAATATTTATATATACGTTTGAAACATATGTGTTACACGTGTTACACACATGTTACATGTGTTACACACACGCACAGTTATCAATAATGACACTTGGAATTTCCAATCCAGAACCAATGTTTTCAATGGCCATGAGAGTCCCAATCTACATGTAAGTATAAGACACGCATATATGAACTCGATTGGATTTAAAAATACGGTACACATAGCAAGTATACTCGTTTTGGGGTGACTCTGCGTCACCTCCAATTTGTAATAACAAATAATAGGAATATAGGTGTTTCGTTCTGTAATCATCCCTGAACTCATCGGTTAGGCGGGGTTGATCACTGCCTAAGATACCTAGTTGCGATGAAAATCAAAAGGCAACTGACGGCTGATGGTATAGTGCCGCCTATATATTCAAAAAGCCGAGTTAACTCTGTGTGTCCCTTTGGTGGGGATAAGCCGAAGATGTATATAAAAACGGCACTATATCATCAGCAGTCAGTTGCTTCTTCATCTTCATCACAACTAAGTGTCTTGAGAAGTGATCATACCGTATTTTTAAATCCAACTGAGTCCATGTGTGTGTGTGTTATACTCACATGTGGATTGGGATCCTGGGATGATCGTTGAAATTATTGGTTCTGGAATGCTTATATAATAATTTTAATATAAAAGTTAACAGAACGCGCAAAGCGGCGATTGCCTGTATTCAGGGGTTAGTTCCGTCGGGTCATGCGCATTTCTGATTATTGAAGCGAACGATTCAATTACGCTATGGACATTTTCGAAAAATTTGACATTTTGTGACTTTCATTACGTTTGCAAGGTTATATTGTTTTCTGTTATATCAAATTACATTTTATTATCCGTAAACAATTTAATATCCGTAAACAAATTACTGTTTACGGATATCATTTGATTATGAAATGAAATCTGCTAACAGTTAGCGAACTGGCTATTTTTGGTCTTTGAAATGAATTAATTTTAACAGATAAAGCAATTTCTTTTGGCGATATTTTAACAGGAAAATTATTTAACTGTTAAACGATTCCATTAACCGACAAACAATTGTTTTAAGAGTGTGCACGTATTGTAACATGTCAGCTAATTCTTTTGTGTGTCGTTTCTAATAGTTTCTATTAACGTGAAAACATATTATCGCTACGATGATAATCGGTCAAACATTTTTTTTGTGACAGAATACCGGGCGAGGGGAATGAGATTACATTTTATATTTAAATTCATTTTCCCTTCTACCCAGATCGCGATAGACAACATGAGCAACAGAATCAGAGATACAAGTCGGCATTACGCTTCAGGAAGTGCAAAACGTAAAGCGAAAGATGAAAAGGAAAAAAAGAACCAAGATGTTATATCAAAAACTCGCAAGCTATCTGAATATTTTAATGTCGTGCGTGATGATGCTGAATTCAAAGAAAGCGAAGCAGAAAATGCAGAAGTTGTCTCTCAGTGTGTAGTAGATGAAGGCAATGCTATAGAAGAATTATCATTACCAATATTACCAATTAGATCTGCAACTCTTTACGATTTAACCACATTTTCCAAAAATGAAACTAAAATCGATTGTACACCAACTCCTCGCAATTTAGCCATTACATTTTTAAGCCAAACAGAGGCAGAAAGCACAGCACATGCTTCCAATGTAGCAACATCTTCTACAAGTCAAAAACAAAACGACAGTAAATTGTATTCCAACGATATTGGTGAATGGCCGAGCTGTTTCAATCGGGATTATTGGATTGCGAAAGGAAGTAGTGAAGTGCAAAATATGAACAGTGATTTCTTGTCATCAAGAAAAACATATGATAAAGAAAATAATCCACGAATTTGTCAAAAATCGTTCTTCATATACACACATAAATCAACAAACAAAAGTCATGTGAGAGATTGGTTGTGTTATTCAGAAACTAAAGGAAAACTTTTTTGTTTTGTTTGCAAAGTTACTGATTCGCGCTGTTCGTCACGGTTTACGAAAGAAGGATTTGACGACTGGAAAAACGCACATAATTTGTTGAAAAGACATGAAGAAAGCACCTTCCATAAACAAGCGATAATTTCTCTGTTAGTTCGCAAAAACAAGAATGCGCGTGTCGATTCTCAACTTGTAAGCCAAATTGAGGCCGAAAAAAAATATTGGTGGGCTCTTTTAGAGCGAATTACTTCAGTTATCCAATTTTTAGCAGAAAGAGGTCTTGCATTTCGGGGTAGTGATGAAACTATTGATTCACCTCATAATGGAAATTATTTAGGTTTGTTGAAATTAATAGCAAAGTTTGACATTTTTCTGGCTCAGCATATAAATACTTACGCAAATAAAGGAAAGGGACATGCATCATACTTATCAAAAACAACATGCGAGGAATTTATCCATCTATTAGGATTAAGCTTATTTGATCATATTATTTGCGAAATTAAGAAATGCAAATACTATTCAATATCACTGGACTCTACTCCAGACATTTCGCATGTGGACCAACTCACTCTAATAGTGCGCTATGTCTTACCATCTGGACCAGTGGAACGATTTGTGAAGTTCTTGGATATGGAAGGTCATACTGGTGAACAACTCGCTCAAAGTTTACTTGATTTTTTAAATAAAAATGGCATAGATATCAAAGATTGTCGTGGTCAAAGCTATGATAATGCCAGCAACATGAGAGGGAAATACCACGGACTACAAGCACGCATTAAGGAAATAAATAGGTATGCAGAGTATATTCCCTGCCTTGCACATTCACTGAATTTGGTTGCTAAGTGTGCTGCAGAATGTTGTATAGAAGCATCTATTTTTTTCGATTTTGTTGAAAGCCTCTATACATTCTTTTCCGTTTCTACCTATCGATGGGGTCTTCTGACAAAAGCACTGAAAGATACAGGTTCAAAACTCTCGACTTTGAAGAGACTATCGAACACCAGGTGGTCCGCTCGAGCTGATGCAACGAAGGCACTATTATGTGGATTTAGCAATATCAAACAAGTTTTGGATGACATCTCAAATAACATGGATCAAAAGGTAGAGTGTCGTAATCAGGCGTACGGACTAGTTTCGAAGATGAGTACGTTGGAAACGGGAATAATGACCATTTTATGGAACACAATTCTAGAACGCATGCAGGCGTGTAGTGCTTCATTACAGTCACCTGATCAAGACCTTAACACAGGATATACCCTTTATGTATCGTTACGCGGATACGTTCAAACAATGCAATCTACATTTTCAGATATTGAAGCTAAAGCCAAAATCCTAACTGACTGTCAAGATTATCAACAAAACACTTCAAGACGACGCAAGAGAAATACTAAATACGACGATTTCAGCGGCTCTACTACGCTCGATGAAGTTGAAGAAATGCAAACACCTAAACAACAATTTGAAAGTCAGGTGTTTATTGTCATAATTGATAATTTACTGTCTAACTTAGCTAAACGCATGGAAGCGTACCATAGAGTGACTGGTATATTTGGAATACTTCGGCAGTTAAAATCTCTTACAGCAGAAGAGATCTTGAAAAGAACTCCAAATATTGTCAGTGCTTACCAAGAGGATTTGGAAGAAAGCCTAGGCGAGGAACTTGTCCAGTTCGCTGAACTTCTTAAAACTAATGTGGCTGCTGATATTAACAACGAAAAAGATGAGTCTGTTGAACTGCAATTTTATAAACTTATAACGGAAAATTCATTGGAATCGTGTTTTCCAAATGTAGAAATAGTCTTACGAATTTACTTGTCTTTAATGATTACTAACTGCAGCGGAGAACGTTCTTTCTCGACATTAAAACGTGTAAAATGTGAGTTAAGGAACATGATGGGACAAGATCGTCTAAATGACCTCACCTTAATGAACATTGAATGTAATTTACTTAGAGAAATTGATTTGTCTAGTGTTATCTCTAAATTTGCTGACATTAAATCCAGAAAAGTTTGTTTGTAAAAATTGTGTTTTATTTTATTATCATACTAAACCTAGGGCCGTCTGGTAATATTTGCTACAGGCCCCGCGCCAGCTTAATCCGGCTCTGACCAGGAGGAAATGGAGAAATTACAAAAGTTACAGAACAGAGCCATGCGGAGAATATTGCATTGTAATATTTATACATCTACGCGGGATATGAGACAAGTTTTAAATTTTGTAAATGTGGACGAGAGATTAAAGATGAAAATTTTAATTTTGATATATAAAATGAAAACAAATGACATAGCTCCTGAGCTATGTAATAAAATAGAGTATGTAGGAGATAGAAGCGGTAGAATAACGCGAAAGAGAAATGATATAGCCCTACCATTCAAACGAACCCTGGGAGCTCAAAAGAGTTTATTTTA
>JABFQE010000041.1:0-10151 GCA_022816985.1 Scelio sp. ZL-2020 | reverse complement strand
GAGTTTAAGTTTTTCGTAAACTTGTGTTATTTTTGAAAATTAGTTATTTACCTTAAAATTTATATTAATATACAAAATTGGTATTTAAATTAAAGTAAATTTAATCATCTTTAAGAATATATATATGAAATTTCAGTTTAAGTAAATTTTAAAATTGTTAATAACTAATTTTGAAATTGTTAATTTTAAACAATAAATTGTATTTTAAATTGTATGTTTTATTTGTAAAAGTCGGTAGTTTAATTAAATTTTGGATTAGTTAAAATTAAAATTAATTTTATGTGTTTAAACGCAGACTTTACATAGATATATAAAAATTGAAATTACTTATTGTATATAAATATTAATGTTGATTAATTATTATCATTCTGTAAGATTATTTATTTAAAACATATTTCATAATTCATTAATTCGATATTTGTCATTTCATTTTTGTAATATTTATAAAATTGATTAATAATAGAAATATAATAATATTTGTAAAATTTCTAAATTCTGTATAAGTATCATTTTTCTTTACCTGAAAAAAGGAAAAAGAATTCTCGGCGCGTATGTATGTTTACATTTGTGTTTATGATCGTTCAAAAATAAATTTGTTATCTCGTTTTTTCGACTGTTTTTAAAGATAACTAGGTTTAAGATTTTACAGTTTATTATGAGTATATAAATATGTATATTTATCTTACGTTGAAGAATTTAGTATTTTAAAAAGTAAAATTTTTTGGGGTAAAAATAGTGGGACGTAACAGTAGTGTTATATATTTGTTACGGAATGCTAATTCCGTGACTTATTAAAAATTAATTGATAAATTAGTTTATTAAAACTAATAAAATACATAAATATCGTATTATTACGGAATGCTAATTCCATGACTTATTATTTGAAATACACCAAAAAACTGATTTTATGACTGAGAAATGCAGATCAGTTACCTTGGCGTAACTATCGCAATAGAATGGTGAAACGTAAAAACCTGCTCTGACGCAGTTTTTACACTAAAAACAGTCCACCTAAAAAACAGGGGGCATTGGACAAAAATTAAAATATTTTATATCGCTCAAACTAACGATAAATATTTTAACGCTTCTTCTTTCACAAGGTCAAACTAATATATATATATATATCTATTCTTTTGCCAGATCATACAAATTGTTAAATTATAGAAAATGCATTTATAAAAAGAAGCACAAGATTTTTAATATTTAAATTTACCAGGAAACATATATATATTCATTTTTTAGTGAAAATTGAAACATTGTTCCAAATATTTTCGAGGACAAATAAATAAGAAAAAATAAGACGTAAACAAAGTAATAAAACTTGATTGAAAATAATAATTTTAGAAAACACTTTGTAAGTGAATAATACATAAAATCTATCGCTGTTAATAAACTAAATACGACGAATTAATATAAATACATTTATAAACGGATATTAGAAAAACATAATGTATACAAAGTCATAAAACTTTGTCTTCTTAAATTGCGACTCATCTTTTAAGACTTTACTTAGAATTAATACCCTCACCATAAGAATTTTAGCTTAGCAGATTAGTATATATACTGCCAAAAATCATCCTCGAGGCAGAGAGATATAGTTACACAGTCAGAGTTAGATAGTGAGTGAGGCGGTGAGATAGAGAGTGAGTGAGGCGGTGAGATAGAGTGAGTGAGGCAGATATGAGAGAGTGAGCCGAGATGCAGATATGAGAGTGAGTCAAACCCGTCATCCTCCGACCACTACTTAGCGACAGCGGTCAACACTTTCATCTACAAATGTAAGTCCGACACCATTTTTGTAAAGTAGCATATATGCTTCAAATTTTAAATCCAGTTAAAATTATTTGTAAGACCCAATCCTCCTAATAGGATTGAGGTCATCGATTTAGATTAAGTTGAGATCTTATATAGTTATTTAAATAAAATTGTACACTTTTTAAAAATTCATCTGAACATTTATTTCCTTGTTTCCCTATTCACAACTCCCTGAGTCATACAATATTATAAAGGGCGTATAATTTTATATTATATCGTCCTTAACCTTTTGTTGCGTTTCAGGACGTAACAAGGTTATAAATTTTGGCGCAGTCGGTAGGACGGGAAATAAATATTGTATTGACTCTGTGTATCGTGAATGAAACAAAGAAATAAATATACAAAATCTTGACTTACACTTTGTAAAAGAAAATAAAATAAATATGGTCCTCCCGCATAATGACCGAACCTTCTACTAACAAAGTAATTACTAGGAAAACACTAAAGGATAATAATTTAGACCCCGAACTAGTATTACTAAAAGGTGACATCCCTAAGGGACGCTCATTAGTGCATACCCCAGCGAAAAAGGTTATAATTAGCGAAACTCCTAAAGAAAGTGGTAAAAATAAAATGCCACTTGATCAACCCCCACAACAACAACTACAACAACAAATCAACATGGCAGCTTATGACGTAAAGTTAAGTGACGCCATCACTCTAATTCCAATTTACTCTGGAGATATTGATGGCGCCTCATTTACCGAATTTGCTGCAGGTTGCAAAGATGCAAAACATATATTGCCAAGAAATGCCGAAGCTGGGCTAGTGCGTTTACTTCGAACGCGACTGAGAGGAAATGCATTGAGAACCGCCAGAGAAGCGGACACAGAAACAATAGATGCTGTGCTAACTGCTCTCAGACAAAGCAACAAACCTTTAGAAACCCCCAGCGTATTATGGGGAAAGGTAGGCAGATTATGTCAAGGAAAGAATGAGGGCGTACAGCAATACCTCTATCGAGCTCAAGACCTGGGGAGAGCCATCATTGAGTCAAAAATGAACAGAAATGATAATATAGAAATACCGGAAGCACAACGCATGGAAATAGACGAAGAAGTGAAAAAAGCCTTCGTTCTAGGTTTAAAACGGGAAATTTATATTCAGATGGGTAACGAAAATACCCTTAGAGCCGCGGGTCAAAAGGCTATCGAAATTGAAAGAGAAATTCGCCTCCAAGAAACCTTGAGAGGAATGCAGAATTTAGAGTTGACAGGCTGCGCCCTCTGTGAAAGAGAGGGGCATAAAGCCAAAGATTGTTTCCTGTTAAAAAGGGCAAAAACAGAGAAAGAAATCTGTCAATTATGTAAAATGGCTGGGCATGAAGCTCGAGACTGCAGGAAAACTGGAACCTCAACAATTACCTGCCAGTTATGCAAAAAACAAGGCCATACAGCTCAGAATTGCCGCATTGGTAAATTCTGTCACAACTGTAAAAGACAAGGCCATTTAACTACAGAATGTAGAGGTGCACGAAGAATAAACGTAGTAACAAATGAGAATAAGTCAGAAATACAGAAGTGCCAAATTTGCGATAAAATTGGTCATATTGCGAAAAATTGTTATAAATATAAATCCCCACAAATATCACAACAAAATACACAATTGCGATATGAACCTCCAAATGTCAGAAGTACTTGGCAAAATAACCGCGGAACTCAAAATAATACAGAAAATTGGCGAAATAATTCAAACAATTATAGCAATCGATCGGGTAATTTAAGATCCTGGAAAGATAATAATAACATTATATGTGGATATTGCAAGAGAGAAGGGCACGCAATCGATGAATGCAGAACCCGCGCATATAATAATTCCAGGAATCAGGAAAACGGAAGGGGCCTCCCCGTGAGACAGGGGGAGGCGAGACCCAAACAAAGAATGCAGGCAGAAGCCAACAAACCATCATCCTCGAATGCCCAGTAAAATTTAATAACATAATTAATGCACCAACTATCCGTGTCAATACAGGAAAACAGTTAGAATTACTGCTGGACACAGGTGCTGCACCTAACTTACTAAAAATGCAATATGTAAATCCCAAAACTTATATAAATGATTCAGAAATATTAAAACTAAGTGGGATTACAAACGAAAACATATATACCCTGGGAAAAATAAAAATCGACTTCATGAATATTGAAACTGATTTCCACATTGTCCCAGATGACTTTGTATTGCAACAAGGTGGGTTATTAGGATCAGAATTTTTTGCTATGACTAATGCCAAAATTGATTATAACAGCAATTGCCTAATACTAGAGGATCAGAGTATTCCTTTTAGTAACCGCATGCCAATAAAAATTAAAGCCAGAGAAAGGAAAATAATATGCGCTAAAATCCAAAAAACGGATCTAACTGTTGGCTATTTACCAAAATGCGAATTTGGTAAAGATGTATTCTTGGGAGAAGCTATTGTAGAGAATAATAGTGGTAAAATTTATCTCCCAATATATAATCTATCAGATAAAGAAGTGTCGATTGAAATCCCAAAATTAAAAATAGAAGAATTTGATTACGATAAATCATCATCTTCGCCCTCAAAAACTGTAGTAATAACAAAACCTTTTTCAACATCATCATCGTCTTCAACAACTTCAACTAATTTTAAAAAATCAATACCATCATCCTCAACTAGTTTGATAGCAAACGTTGACGAACAAAAATCCTTCGTAAAATCCTCATCTTCCTCTTCAAGTAACAATACACTTACGAATGATATTGTTTCGACAAAACGTGTTGCAAATCGAAGAAAAAGAATTTTAAAAAAGAAATGTAAATTAATAATTCAAAGCGATCGGTATAACGAAATCGCAAAATTAATAAAGTTAGAACATTTGAATAGCGAAGAAAAACGAGAAGCTGAATACCTTATTAAAATAAGCGAAAATCAGTTTCATTTACCCGGCGAAAAACTCTCTGCGACTCATGCAATCCAGCATGAGTTAAATACGACAGATGATAAGCCAATCAATGTTCGGCAATATAGGTTCCCTCTCGTGTTAAAAGACGAATTAAACAGACAAGTACGGGAACTTTATGATAATGAAATTATTAAGGAATCTAAATCACCGTATAATACCCCTATCTGGATTGTACCCAAGAAACCAGACGCTGAAGGGAATAAAAGGTGGAGATTGGTATTGGATTTTAGAAAATTAAACGAAAAAACAATAGGAGATTCATACCCTATACCAAACATTAAAGAGATTTTCGATAAATTAGGCGGCGCGAAATATTTTAGCATTTTTGATTTAGCCTCTGGGTTTCATCAAATAAAAATGAAGCCCAGCGATAGTCATAAAACCGCTTTTTCCACCCCTCACGGTCACTATGAATTTGACCGAATGCCTTTCGGACTAAAAAATGCCCCAGCAACTTTCCAACGATTAATGGATGTTGTATTATCCGGTTTACAGGACTCGGAACTATTCGTGTATATGGACGATATTGTTATATTTGCTAAAAATTTAACCGAACATAGAGAAAAATATATAAAATTGATAAATCGATTAAAGGCCGCGAATCTAAAATTACAACCAGACAAATGTGAATTTCTAAGACGCGAAGTACTATACTTAGGACACATAATCACCTCAGATGGAATTAAACCCGATCCTAAAAAATTAGAAGCTGTTATGAAATACCCACAACCAAGGAAAGTTGTACACATACAACAATTCTTAGGCATGATGGGATATTATAGAAATTTTATACCAAAATATTCAAATTTAACAAAACCATTAACGTCACTACTAGAAAAGGATAGGGAATTCATCTGGGGTAAAGAACAACAAGAATCTTTTGAACTATTAAAACAGAAATTATGTGAAGCCCCTATATTGCAATTTCCAGATTTCGAAAAACCGTTTGTTTTAACTACAGACGCATCAGGAGTTGCTATAGGTGGAATTTTAAGTCAAGGAAAAATAGGCAAGGATAGACCAATCTCCTATATCTCGCGATCCTTGAATTCTGCTGAAAGAAATTATAGCACTTATGAAAAAGAAGCGTTAGCTATTGTTTATTGCGTCCATCAGTTTCGTCCTTATTTATATGGCCGAAAGTTCACAATAGTATCAGACCACAAACCTTTATGTTGGATGAGAACTGCTAAAGATCCCACGTCAAGACTAACTAGATGGAGGTTAAGACTGGAGGAATATGATTTTGATATTATATATAAAGCAGGAAAAAGAAATGTGAATGCCGACGCACTTTCTCGAAATCCCGTCGACCGGGACGAAATAAACACTAAAGAAATTCGCATTATCAATGAAACTCGACACTCTGGTCGAGCAATTAAACAAACCGAGCAGGGCCTTCAATATAGGGAACAAATAAATAAAAGAAAAGAAAAGCAAAACAAAAAAATCGCGAAAAATTTACTTAAGAATAATCTAACACAATCTAAAAATACATTAAACGAACCGAACAAACTAGAATTAAATAATAAAAATAACCAACTACCCGAGGCATTAACCTTAGAAAACGAGGAACCGGATCATGAAATATGCGAAGAAGAAATTAAAAACTCAATTCTTAACGCGGAAAATGTTAGCATACACGAAGAAGAGATCGACGAAGAAGAAGATGAGGACATATTTAATCATATAATCAACATCTCACAAAATTTATATGAAAGTAGAGATCCCCTCTTCTTACAGAAGGATAATATTGTATATATCGTAAACACCGAAGGTCAACCGATTGACAATCAAGGCAAAGAATGTCTCAGGAAAGCGGGAATAAGCAATTTTGATAAAATGGTTTTGGGAAATTTTAAATATTTAAGAAAAGGTACGAGGTATCATTACGGATTATGTTTACAAAAGGAATTATACGAACCTGGGGACATTGAAGTACATAACTATATTAAAAAACTTATTAAATTATTACATTCATCTATTGAAACGAATTCAATCACGTCAATCTCTTTAGCAGAAATTAGCAATACACACGATATTTTGTGGAAAATATTATTAGATGAATTGAAAAGACAATTTAAAAATTCTTCATGTAAAATCACGATATGTACAGGTATAATAACTATTCCCTCATTAGTAAATAGGTATGATATAATTAATGAATATCATAGCAGCGCAATAGGTGGTCATAAAGGTGTAAATAAAACACACAACCGAATAAGACAAAATTATTTTTGGGAACATATGAAAGAAGACATAACAAATTTTATACGGCAATGTCTTCCTTGCAATTTGAAAAAGTTAGTCCGAAACCAAAATAAACAACCCATGATTATAACAGACACACCTGGCGCATCATTCGACAAAGTCGCCATGGATCTTGTCGGTCCTCTCCCGGTAACTGATAATGGAAATAAATATATTTTAACAATGCAAGATTTATTAACAAAATATTGTATAGCCGTACCCTTATCAGATGCTACTGCTGCAACTACAGCAGAAGCCCTTGTAAATAAATTGATATGCGTATACGGGGCTCCTAAAGCAGTCTTAACGGACCAAGGGAGAAATTTCGTTAGTCAATTATTAAAGGAAATAGCAAAAATTTTTAAATTCAAACAATATCAAACAACCGCATTTCACCCACAAAGTAATGGCTCTTTAGAAAGATCACATCATGTGCTTATCGAATATCTAAAACAATATATAGAAAATGAAAGACAATGGGACAAGTGGCTCGACCTATGTATGTTTAGCTACAACACTAGTACGCACGAAGGAACTAAGCGAACACCCTTTGAACTTGTATTCGGCAAAATAGCAACATTACCCTCTAGTTTACCTTTAAAAAGTTTCGAACAACTAAAAACATACGATGACTATCAAATAGAATTATTAACTAAACTTCATAACATACGGGATAAGGTTAGAGATAATTTATTAAAGGCTAAAGAAAAATCTAAAATATATTACGATAAAAAAATAAATCCACAAACTTTTATTATAGGAGATTATGTATTTTTAAAAATAGGTTTTAAACAAGGAAAGTTCGGTGACCATTATACAGGTCCATACAAAATTGTTGACGTTTTGGAAAATAATAGAGTTAACATTTTAATTAAAAATAAAATTAGAACAGTAGCGGCAAATAGATTAAAACATTCATTTATAGAATTGTCTAATTAAAATTATTTTGTTCGTACAGATGAATCAATCGGATTTCAAAATCCCTACAATCCTCTTCTTGATGTTTTTTATCAACGTTCACGCCCTAGACGGATACGATTGTATGTCCGACAAAATAAACATAACCACAATCTCCTTATTAGATATAGGACCTTGCAGCATTCCTGAAGCAGAACTGAAAACCACAAATGTAAATATCGAGCTAATTCAAATAACCGAATTAGAAGAGATACCCATATTTCAATGTAAGGTTCAAGTAACTCGATACGTTACTTATTGCGGAATTTTTTCTCGAAACTATAATGTACAGAACGGAATAGTAGAATATGACGTACCCATTACTAAAGACACATGCAAGAGCATGCATGAAACAGGTAAATGGTATTTTGCAAATCATATTCTAATTGACAATCTCAAAATAAATACTACTCGAAGCAAACCTATAACCATGATTGGATCTACTAGAATTGATGGAACCTGTTACGGCGGCACCTACTCTGACGATTACGGGACCTGGGATAACGTATTCGTTAATGCAGTAGTAAAGGTTACATTAAAACAATATAAAACACTACTAGACATGCCTAAGGATGAGGTTATTCTGTTTGAAGGAACAAGATGCACTTTTAAAACTGGATATTGTCTAGGCAGTAGCAGCGAACACACCTTTTGGGACACTTATAAAAAGGAACACTGCGATTTAAGACAATACGGTCTATTATATACTGGGAAAGCTGTAAAGATGGAAAATGAACATCTAAATCAGCAACAAACCGTATACTCAGTTACCTCTTCCGACATGATATTCGCATTGAGAAAAGTCGGTGTTATGAGAGAATGTGGTTATACTCTTATCAAAACAGAACACCCTAAATTATTGATAGTTGAATTACCTGCAGGAGAAACATTCGCTAGACGAAAAACTTTAATTACGCATGATTTAGACATGTTTGCATACATTAATACGAAATTCGTCTATGTAGAAAAACACATCAAGGGTCAACTTCAAAGAATGTACTACGATATAATTCTGCACTTGTGCGAAATTGAAAGACAAGTATTGAAAAATGCAATCGGTACAATTAAAAATGATCCCAATGAATTTTCATTTACATTAATGAAACAGCCGGGTTATCTAGCAGTAATGGCAGGAGAAGTAGCACATATAATACAGTGCCAAAAAGTGATGGTATATCATAGAAGTGTAGAGGGATGTTATCAAGAATTCCCCGTTATGTGGAATAACGAGACTTACTTTTTAACTCCTAAAACTAGATTACTCACCAAAAAAGGTACCGAAGTAACTTGTGATCCAATGATCCCAGTTATGTATGATTTAAACAAAACTTGGTTCAAATCAGTCGGTAATCAGAGAAAACCCGAACTCACTTTTAATCCTGTCCAGGTACAGCCAATGACGAAAATAACTTGGCATTACAATAGTCCAGGAAATCTTGCAAATGGCGGGATATATTCTTCCGAAGACCTTAAAAGACTCAGGGATCACATCATGTTTCCTGTTGAAAAGCCAGCTGTTGTAAATGAAATGATCAGAGGAATATATGGTATTCATACCACAGATCAAAAAAGATTATCAATAAATAACATTTTAGACACTGATACCTTGGAAAAGATTGCTTCCCAGGCTTGGGAAAGTTTCTGGAATGGAATTGTTGGTTTTGGTACAGCTAGCGCTGGTTTTATTGGCATTTATATGATTTGTAGAATAATAAAATTAATAATAGATACCTTGGTGCATGGATTCGTTCTTCATCGTATG
Organism: Scelio sp. ZL-2020; assembly: GCA_022816985.1. Taxonomy (NCBI): domain Eukaryota; kingdom Metazoa; phylum Arthropoda; class Insecta; order Hymenoptera; family Scelionidae; genus Scelio; species Scelio sp. ZL-2020. The sequence goes on along the minus strand of JABFQE010000041.1, from coordinate 443 downwards.
TACGGCTGGAGTATACATCTACTCGCAGCTTTCTGGGATTCAATCACTCATCTATTAGTGAATCTGAGTAAAACCCGAAAAAATGAACCCAATGGAGATCAAAATTTGGTTGAAATGAGCTTGATAAAGGATAACACTAACGAAGATAAATATACAGATTATCCCTCCGCTCCTGATTACAATGCTGTGAAAAATCATGAATTTTTAAATTTGAGCAAATAATATAAATAAAATATATACTTGCGAAAGACGCAATCAACATTTAAAAAAAAAAAAAAAAAAAAAAAAATATATATATATAAGATCGGAAGAACAACATAGGAAGAAAAAGGTATAAATACAGAGTGTGCAGTATCATTATAAAAAAAAAATAAAAAAAAAAAATACAACCAACAATAAAACACCAGAATCACACACACACACTCTCCACCATTATAATAGCT
>JABFQE010000040.1:0-10398 GCA_022816985.1 Scelio sp. ZL-2020 | reverse complement strand
AATAACATTATTTGTTATAGAGCTTCGAATATAAAAAATTACACATCATAAAATATAAAATTATTATATTTATTTTAAATTTTATATGTTTAATTCTGCACATGTTAAAGTAATACAATTAATTATTACATTATGACAGCAAATTTAGAAATTAAATAAAAGTACAATATATATAAAATATATGAAATAATAAAGCATAAATTTGTAAAAATACATATATTGTTCAAAAATTGGTATGTTATCAATTATTATATTTAGTTATTTCATTAGATTATTGTATTGAATAATATTATATATTATTATATTAACTATTATAAAATAATTTTTTATTTTATAATAATTCAATAAAAAATTGTAATATAATTTTGTTTTATTTCTAAATTAATTGTTATACTGTAATAATAAATTTTATGACTTTGAGGTTAACATAATTTAAAAAAATACTTTAACTGAATTAATTTCAGAAATAAATAACTAAAGATGTAAATTTAATGTTAAATTGTAGTATCTTTTATCAAATATTATAAAAACAATAAAAAAGTAATAAAAGTATATTATAAAAATGTACTTTTGCATTTTATGTTTTGTAATATTATTAAAATCATTACCTGTATAGCTGTGTAACAAAAAATTTTATTTACCTTTATGTCTGAATTGAGTTTATGAGATAATTTTAAAAAATTATATTAATTTGTTGGAAACTAAATTTTCAGTGGTATTAATTTATTTTATCAATTTTCAAAGGAGCAATTATTAAACGTCTCGTAAATAAATATAAAAATAATTTTTAAAATAAATAAATAAATATATACATATATAATAAATTATACTAATAAAATTATTATATAAAAAATTATTATCACTGAAAATTTAGCATCCAAAAATTAATATAATTTTATATTTTTTAAAAATATAGTGCAAAGTATCACATAATCATTTATGTTTAGTTTTACCAATATTTATTTAATAATTAAAAGTAATTAATGAATAAATTAAATTATTATATAAATAACTTATCTGACTACTAGTTCCGCTTCACAGTTTTATACAAACTTGTATTTTCTTTAGTTACATATTTTATGCAACTTATTGATACTATTAATTTATTTTATTAAAATGTTTAATTTTATCCAAGCATACAAATGTCAACTACCATCATATTTTATATGTACAATTTAAACTTAACCTTATATTAAATTGACAGATATTTAATACACAAGAAAGATAACGTTTGTTCGAACCCTTGTCTCTTTTCCCATATCCCACCATTAGTTTCTGCTCTAATGAGAATGTCAATACCACCAACCTGAAATCTTTTATTATTGCATCTAGGGGGTGACGTATTAACGCCGCTAGGGTAATCTACCAACTTTCTATCTTCATTCTACCATGCTCTGTTGGGGTATTGATATAAACAATAATAAATATTTTTCTTTGTTTTACAGACAGCTGATGGAATAAATAAACTCCAGCAACAAATAAATGCAATTGCGGCACAACAGGTAATGTAAATTAATTATTTTTATATTTTATATACTTTAATTGTATAATCTATCTCAAAATTATGAAACTAACAAAAACAATCTTCTTTTGTTACCATTAATTAGCAATAAGTTTGTTATAATGTGATACTTAATTAATGTTTTTAATAAAACGGTTTCGTTAAGTTGATACTGGTGTTAATTTTTAATTTTGTTAATATCATTTATGAATGGAATTAAATTTTAAACAAAATAATTAAAAACCATGTGTTTACCATTACATTTTACGAATAATTTCCATTTTATTGCAAAATATCCCTATATTGGGTATTAAAATGAGAAAAACTTTTCACCAAAGACCCACGGTTAAATATTATTTAATTATTTAATTAAATACAATGATTTAAAAATAGAACGTTAAACAAACTAAAACTTTTGTACTGCTTAGGTTGAGTCAACCTTTTGAACTTTAGTAATTACAGAGAAATTTATGTTGTACCGATTCGATAGCATTAATGTAGCAAGTTGAATGCGGTGACCATACAACCGATGCATATTCCAAAATCGGGCGAACTAGTGTAGTATATAAGGTTTTATATGATGAGGCAAATATGAAATGAGAACTATTCCTATTAATAAAACCTAAAGTTTTAAAAGATTTAGAAATGATATCATGAATATGTAGTTTAAAGGAACCATTACTTGAATAGCGCACTCCAAGATCAATACTGCGCGATACTATGGGAATTGATTAAGTGCCCAACATGTAATTGAAAAGTAGTACTTTTCGTTTTTTAGAAAACCTCATGACTTAAAAAAATATCTGAAAATATCTGAAAAATTGTGAAAAATGCTGTCATCTTCGACAGTTTAGCAGAAACAAAAGTCCGTGCAAAATCTGATAATCTCCGAAAATCTCTGCTAATCTGTCGAAAAGTATTTTTATGTTTCCAAAAATTCTGAAAAACTATCAATATTAGGACTTTTCGACATGTTTTCAGAATTCTTTGATATTTTGTCATACATTTTCAATCTTTTCTCGACAATTTTTCATACATGTTTCGATAGTTTTTCAGCGAATTATTTCTATAAGGGATGTTAAAGTATTAAATTATTATAATTCTAATATGGAAAAATGACAATTTTTTTTGTTTAAATTATTTAACTTTTATTGTTTATATACATATATATTACTGTTTCACTTATTATTTGTGTCAATTTTGTGTGTCCATCAAATTATCAGATTAGAAACAATAATAATAGAAAATTTAAGGAATAGTTAAAAAAAACTATAATAATTATAAATATATTAATTAAAATTATTTTTTAGAGGGATAATTTCGAAGTCATTCGAAAAGCTGCCGCGAAGGCAAACCTACCACCAAATTATAAACTTGATATCAGAAACCCAGATTTTCGCAACAGTCTCATTAATGACACTAACGTGGGAAACGAATCTGGGGTTCTAAATGAATCTGTGGAGAAAACAGTAAATAGTTTGGAATTAGAATGTAAAGAAGAATTTTCTAAAAATAAAGGAAGTGTACAGAAAGATGACTTCCTAGAAATTACTGAGGAAAAAGAAAATTTTATGGAAATGTTTGGGTTGGTAACCCATTCTAAAAAGGCAACCCTTTTGCGACGTCCTCGCAAGAGGACTAGAAAATCCACCAGGCGTAACTGTTATATTTATGAAACAAACGTAAGTATTATTCAATTTAAATTTTTGAAATTTGTAAAAAAAATTTCAATTTTAAATTTGGTAACAGTTTTATTAACTATAAAAATGTTTTTTTACAGAACAAAAGGAAACGCACGAATGATAACGATCTATAGAATCAAGAGACCCTGCTGCTGCAAAAAAAGGAAAAATTCAAAAAAAAAGTAACGTTGCAGTGGTAAGTGGTTGTACCGTGCCTGGGATTAACTATAAATAATATAAACAAGGGAGGAAGTGATTGCAATTTAAAAAAATTTTATATATATATGCATATGTATTTATACGTCATTTAGTGTATATTCATGTACAATAATAAAGTAATAATTAGTTTATTTATTTTGTAAATAAAATTATATTTTGATAATGATATATGTTTTAATTTAACCATATACACACTTGTAGTTTTATAAAATATACATTATAACCTATTGCAATTAAGTACATGTTATTACTTATTTAACCCTAATCCTAATTAATATATAAGTTTAAAATAATATTTATTTTTAGAAGTATTAGTAGTTTGCGAAGTTTGTTAATCAAATTTATTTATTTATTTATTTTAACAACAAGAAACTGACTATAATTGTTCATAGTACAATTTACAGTATAGTTAAAATAATTATCAATACGGATTAGATTTTATAAATTTTAGTAAATGGATTGCAGTAGTATTAAACGAATGAATGTTTTACTGATTGAAAGTTGTACACATTCTCGCTATGGGATTATTGCTAGTATAATTTGATTTTTAACGAGCGATTATACATGTGTTCATATTAAGAACTCTAAAGTTTAATTGTTTCATATAAGGAGTTTTGTAATTTAAAGCTATCATTATATCTTCCTTTATACTTCTAAGCATTTGAAAGTCATCAGTAAGAATTGTATATCATTAAATAAAAATTTCATATCGTCAATAAAAATGTTAAATAATCGACTTGTGGGTTCTCCTTGTGGAACACCTGAATAAACATCAACTTTGTCAAATATAATTTTTGTATTTAACTCATTGATTAAATTTTTTAAATAATCTGTTAGCCATCCCATACAGAACACTAACGTTTAGTAATCTTCTAAATAGTGTGAACGACGACGCTCGTTGAGGTGTAGAAAACGTCGAAAAATGTACGATTGACGTTTAGAAAGTATCTTACAAACTGTCAAATGTCGCGTACTGGGGGTTAAAATACGGTTTAGAAAACGTCGCAGACTACGTCGTCAAACGGATTAGGCAAAGTTTAGAAAACATTTCATGCATGAAACTTAAACAATGACACAGCTCTTAGAGAATTTATATTGACGAAATATAAATATCTTTATAATGCTTTCTAAATGTCATCGTAGAGTATGCAAGATGAATTTATTTATTTAACATTATACGGAAATAATTTCCATTACAAATCAGTAAAGACGATAATACACAATAACACTGTTAGTTAAAAAGATAAAATACATTAAAATAATAAAGCAAAGACGAAATAAATTACAATGCATGTTAAAAACCAAAATGGTGAAACGGAAATCATTATTGTTTACAAAATTTAAAAAATTTTTAAAAACAGTACACAATTCAAACAGAAATATTAAAATTCGTCGTTAAAATAATTATCATAATTCTACACGCAAAAATCATTCATATTTCAGAAGTTCCGTTTTCGCTGACCGGCCAAATCGATTAAAATCGCAATCAAAAACATCCAAAGACACTTCGTTGACACATCTAGACATTCTATTTATGGGGTTGTTTTCAGTATATTTCTTAGAGTAAATCAGTAACTTAAAAGTCTTAGCATATCTGGTTCTAATGTACGGAATGGCAAAATTTATACAGCTCAACAAAGCAGGACAATCAATATAGTTTCTTATCAGTTTGTATAAAAACATCACATCATAATATTTTTTAAAAGTAGAAAGAGATGGTAAATGTAACTTAATAGCAATTGAATTATAGTTGTGCGAAAAATATGGTATAGGAACTCCAATTCTACCCGCCACCATTCTGTAAAACCTATGTTGAACTCTTTCAATTTTCTCAATTTGCTAATCCAAATAAGGAGACCAAACAACCGAAGCAAAAGTCAAGATAGGTCTCACAAGATGCAAATATAATAATCTCAATGTGAGGTGGGATTTCATATCCTTACAAGTTCTCTTAATAAACCCTAATTTTCTCATTGATTTGTTAACTATATAATCAATATGATTAAAAAAAGTCATTTTACTATCAAAATATACACCCAAATCTTTAATAGAAGAGACCTTTTACAGTCTAAACCCGCTCAATACATAGTCACTAGATACCCAATCTCTAGATCTCGTAAAAGTGATAAATTTGCATTTAACAGGATTTAAGTTCAAATCATTAGATTCACACCATATGGAGATTGCTTCCAGTGCACACTGTAATATGCAAGTATCCTCAAGAGACTCAGTGCGCTTAAACATTTTAATATCATCGGCAAAAAGTAGTTATTCCACATCCTGCAGGTAATACACAATATCATTAATAAAAACAACAAAAAGTAAAGGCCCTAAATGGGAGCCTTGAGGAACTCCTAAAAGCCCCTCAATAGGTAATGATATATTGGGTTGGCAACTAAGTAATTGCGGATTTTTTTTAGAAAATCAAAGACAATTTTTTCATGGAACTAAATAACTTTATTCTGTAATGTATTGCCCATTTTGATCAATGACCTTTTGCCATCTTTCAGGCAGCATCATAATCCCACGTTCATAAAACTTCTGGTTTTTATTAGCAAAAAACTGAATCAGGTACGATTTGACATCATCATCATTATTGAAATTTTTACCATTCAAGGAGTTTTGTAAAGATCGAAACAAAAAGTAATCAGATGGTGCAAGGTCAGGACTATATGGTGGATGTGGCAAAACATCCCAACCAAGCTCCAATAATTTTTGCCGAGTGACCAAAGATGTGTGTGGCTTTGCATTGTCATGATGGAATACAACACCTTTTCGATTTGTCAATTCGGGCCGCTTTTCTTCAACTGCATTGTTTAATTTCGTTAGTTGTTCAATGTAGACATCAGAATTGATCGTTTGGTTGGGTGGTAAGAGTTCAAAGTAGACAATTCCTTTGTAATCCCACCAAACTGATAACAAAACCTTCTTTTGATGAATATCAGCTTTTGATGTTGTTTGAGTTGGTTCCACGATCTTTTCCGCTTGATATTGTTGTAAACAACCCATTTTTTATCGCCAGTTATTAGTTGTATTAAAAATGGATCATTTTCATTACGTTTCTTTAGCAAATCGCAGCTGCTAATGCGTTGCGTTAAATGCGTTTCTTTCAGTTCGTGAGGAACCCATGTATCGAGTTTTTGAACATAGCCAAGTTATTTTAAGTGCTTTTCAATTCATGTATGTGATACACGAAGCTTCTCTGCAATCTCACGTATGGTACTGTGACGATCCGAATCGATTATTGCTTTGATTAGGGCGTCATCAACTTCAACTGGACGACCAGAGCGTATTTCATCTTTGAGTGACAAATCACCAGAACGAAATTTGGCAAACCAATTTTGACACTGCCGTTCTTTTAAGGCTTCGTCACCATAAACAGCAGATAACTTTTTATGAGCTTGCGATGCGTTTTTCCCTTTGCGGAAATAAAAAAGCAAAATATGACGAAAATGTTCCTTTTGATTTTCCATTTTTCAACGAACGCCAAACGAAAACTACGCAACCAATCAAAAAAATTTTTTTACTGATTGACAGCTGAATTGCCAACTAACAAATAAAAAAATGTGTTTTACATTTGCACTACGTCTGCAAACCAAAAAATTCAACTGAAGCCATCTATGAGTGAAATCCGCAATCACTTAGTTGCCAACCCAATAAAATTTTTGTATTTAACACATTGAGTTCTCTTTTTCAAATAACTCCCGAACGAAGAAAGTAAATTTCCAGTTATACCAAAACTTTTCAATTTCTCAATACACAAATCATGATTTACTGAGTCAAAAGCCTTTTCCAAGTCAGTATATATGCAATCAACTTGTATCCCATCATCCAATGATTTCAAAACATAATTGGAATATATAATCAAATTGCTTTCTAAATTCCTGCTGCTAACAAATCCAAACTTTTTATCAGATAAAATCTTGCCAACAACGGGTTTAGGAATAATACTAATTATAGAAATTGGTCTTTTTTAGGTCCTGATTTGTGAATGGGAGTAACATATGCTGTTTTCCATTTAGCCGGAAAATTTCCCTCTCTCAAAGATCTATTAAACAGATAGCACAACAAAAAAGACAATATAAAATCACACCTTTTCAATATAACAGCCGGGATTCCATCCGGGCCAGCTGATTTGTCATTATCAAGTAACTCTAATTTTTTTGCCACGTCCATAACCGTTATATCAATACCATCTATATTATAATGATTAAGCGTTTTTGTTCCCGAAAACCTAACAACATCATTCACCGGCTTATAAGACCTCGCAAAAAGTTCTGCAAAACCGTCAACAATATCTTTACCACCTTCATAGCTATTCGCATCCAAAAACATATGATTAGGAATACCTTTCGTGTTTTTCTTTGAGTTGACATATTTCCAGAAGCACTTCATATCAAAGGTTGAAGCATTTGCAAACATTCCAATAAAGTTATTATAATCTCTCCTCACCAGAAACTTATAGCGTTTTCCGTTGGGCTGTGTGTTCCGCTGTACTGGTACAGCGCGTTACAGTCCCGGGACAGAATTAAAAGTGAGGGATATTATCCTAACTTAGACGATGAAAATGTGGGTCGGTAGATGACACGCCGGAATTACTAAAAGAATATTATTCAAAATTTAAGAGGATGTCACAGTGATTATGCAACGGAGTTAGTGTATTTTAACTTATATTGTAAAAATAAACTCCATTAACTTTATTCTTCGGTCATGCCCTAATATATTCATGGGAGAAGCATATTTATTAAATATTATTTATTACTCTTCCAAATGGTTGCTGAATTTAGGTCGGAAAGATTATTATATCACTACAGTTTTAAAAATCTTTCCGACCTAAATTCAGCAACAATTTGTAACGTAGATGTAACAATTTTACATCCTTTGTCATTCAAACATTTCTTAAATGAAAATTTCAAAAGTTCAGGCACATGGAATTTTGTTTATTAAACTTTGATTTTTTAGTTAATTATTGTTCATTAATTTGATTGGTTATTCTCATAATTTGATAATTTAGTTATAATTAATTATTGCGATCATATGTATTTTTATATTGATATGTAAATAATTATATTTATCATTAACTCATTCCCGTTAGTGTCATGGCGGTGATTTTTTAATTTTTTAATGACTTTATCACTAATATATTTTCGCTGTCTAATTTTATTTAACATTTAATTTAAAATTTAAGTTTAATGTGTAGTTATAAATAATGAGATATTAACAATTAGTTGAAATTATTAATATTGAATAATTAGTGATTGATTATGATTTAGATAGTTACAATTTATGGTGTTTGCTACGTCTATAGCGAGGCAAATACTAAAACATTAAGAGATAAATATTAAAATGAAAGTATGGATAAAGTATGAATCAACTTTGTGATTCAAATAAAATTTGATATTGAAGTGAAATAAAATAGTAAATGAGATTTAATATTCTTTATATTATGCCCTACTAAAATAGACGCTAAGTATTAATTGAATAAAATGATATAGTTGATTTATTTGATATTAAGTTATGTTGAATTGAAACTGCATTATTAAAATTTGATTTATTTGATAAATTAATTTTGATTTGATAGTAAACTATTAATTGAAAATATTGTCTTCAACGAGATCAATTTTATTATTATTGTCGATAATTATAAATTATTGGATAATGTACTATTCATATTTTGAAAAAAAAGGGATTTTGTATAAAGTAAGTTAGAAAAGACTTAAATAATTAAATGAAAGTCAATTAAATTAAATTAAATAAAGTGAACTAAATGAAATCAGCGAATAATAAATTAGTACCAGAAGTGTAGATAGCAGGAATTAATATTTTGTTTTCAGACTTGTGTAATACAGGCTTAAGAACAAAGCTTCCTGAGATGTTTGGGATCAAAGGTTGAGTGGAATGAGGTCATACAGAGAGATGACCCGAATTATCCAATTGAAAATTGAAAATTTTAGTACTGAGGAAAATTGAAGAAGTTAATAGAGTATGTTGGAATTGCAAGGAAAGCATGAAGGAATTATGAAAGAATAGCCATGAGGAAATTAAAATGTTATATTAAATGATCCCAAACTAGCCTGTCACCCGGACCTCAGAAGGTATAATTAAAATTATTATGACTAACCATAATTTACATTTCTGGTATGTGTGAAAAATTTGAAAAGAAATATGCATAAATTAAACACTAACTACAATTATATTATAATGAAAATTGATATATAATTAATAGAGTAAAAAGCAAGATATAACTAGTATGTAAGATTTCAAAACAATAATATATTTATATTACATTGAGAACACCGGTATAATGAATACTATTATTTATTAATTATTGAAATAATTGGAAAATTAAATTAATTAAATTAATTAAATGTTGGAAATAATAGTCGTACAATGGTGTAAGTGAAATAAATATATTCACCCTGAAATGGGCTTTCTATTTGAAAGTTAATACGCGCGTGGCTATGGTTGTGTTTGACCACGGCATAATTAAAGGTATCACGTCGCAATATATATATATATATAATGATTTAATATGAACAAAAAGTTCAAAAAACTGAGTAAAAATTGCAATACAAATCATTTTTCATGATATCATCATAATAAAACTATTTGAATGTCCCGCCTTCAATAGGATTTAGGTACAACATTGCTATTGGCTACCGTATAGCCAATGACAATTGACGTGCGCAATGCGACACCTTACACCACGCTTATATGAAAGTTCGGCCTTCTTGTGTGTTATTCTCAGTTATTCATTTGATCGAAAAGGTGCGGTAAAACTGAAAAATTTAAATTCAGTTTTAAAAACTTTATCGCGATTTGAAATTAAAAAAAAGAAACCATGAAAATCGATCATAAACTATTCGAAAAAGTTATTTTTAATGAAGAACATTTAAAACGGTTAATAATACAACACTATGTAAGTATTTTAATTTATCCGTAACAGTTCACATTCGTAAAACATTTTCTTAAACTTGGTTTTATATTTCACATATT
>JABFQE010000039.1:0-10579 GCA_022816985.1 Scelio sp. ZL-2020 | reverse complement strand
CATGTTAGAAAGTTCTAAATATTTTTTAAGTACATGCTGTAATTATATATATTGACCAAGGAGACTATAAAAAGTGCAAGTGCTTTGACACTTCTATTTTATGTGCCGTGTAGATCAATGAATTGTTCGCGTCAATACAATTAACTCTCAATTTATTTATTTATTTATTTGTTTTATACAAAGGTATATATTTGTGTGTTTATTTCTTATAATCTCATCGTAATCTCCTCTCATCATGGATAAATTAAAATATGCGAAATATTCGAATATAATCATTTTAGTTTCAGAACCAGTACGGTTTTTGCCAAGTATGAAATCTATGGAAAATGCAAAGGACAAACTTAATTTAGCAACGGTAGAAATGGATAAAGCTGACCCGAAGTTGAATCCTCCTAAGGACAGAATGAAAATTATTTATTGTATTATGGTGATACAAGGAATTGGTGTACTGGTATCATGGAATATGTTTATCACCGCAAAAAGTGTAAGGATTACTTTTGATATCTATGAATTAGCTAATTTAAATATTTAGAAGTTACTATTTATCAGGTTCCGAATTCAAATTCAAGAAAAGGATGCGAGTAATTAAAATAGTAAATTTGTAATTATATGTTTTAATTAATATTATATACGTATGCCTTTATAATTACTTTATTATTAAATCGCAATATAATACTTATTTAAAAACGTATCATTTTATTATTAACGATAATCATATTTAAACTGACGTACTTATATACATATATACAATTTAATATTTTGGTTAATGTTTTAAACTTTTATTGCAGTATTTTGTGGACTTTAAACTGTCCGAAAATTACACGGAGGTGAAAACAGAATACGCCACCAAGTTTCTCTCATACGTCGGATTTGCCTCGCAAATCCCTAATTTATTGTTTAATTGGATCAACGTATTCTTTCAATTTGGGTAAGTGAATAATAAAAATCGTTATTAAAGTACATCACTATTAAAGTAAATTCCACAAACCAATTAACAATTTTATTAACAATTTCAGAGTTAGCCTGACAAAACGTATCGTGTGGGGCATTTTAACACAAGTTGTTATTTTCATCTTTACTATAATTTTTGCCATCACAGATTCTTCTGGTTGGCCCCATATCTTTTTCTGGTTAACTATGATATCCGTCATTATAATGAATAGTAAGTCCTTCGAATACTTGATTTTAAAATAAATATTTAATACTGCTTGTTTGAATAAATAACTGATTAACTAGAAGAATTCACTTGTCATTAAAAAATGTTTTAATTCTTGCAGCTGCTAATGGTATTTACCAAAATTCCGTCTTTGGCATGGCCGCAAAATTGCCAACGAAGTACACTAGGGCTGTTGTTTTAGGCTCGGTAATCAAAAGAATTATTTCAATCATATGCAACATTTGTAGTTGCCATTAAGTAACGTAAAATTAACCGCTGTGTATTCATGTATTACTACATGATTTTGAGAAACTTTTAATTCAATTATTAGTATTATTTATATCTTTATTTTACCAGAATTCAAATAAACAATGAATTTCCTTCTTTCAGAATATAAGTGGCACACTTACAGCGGTTATAGGCTTAATGAGCCAAAAAATTTGTACGAACTACAGCATTTCTGCAATATTCTATTTTGTAACCGCCATCTTGATATTACTAGTTTGCTTCAGCACTTACTTCGTTCTACCATTTAATGTAAGTTACAATACTGAAATGGTTTAATTGATTCATTGATATAAAGAATTTTTATGTTTTAAATAGTAGATGTGAATGTAGAATTAACGAAATCAGTATAAGTACTATAATATACATTTGTATACTATACGAAATAATATAAAGTTATAAAGAAGTTGTTTCCATGTTTTTGATAAACGGATATCATACATAATTATTACACTTTACGATCGAATGTTAAAATGAATTTCTTCACGCCAAAACATACGCTACTGTAATTTGTAAACCCATATGTTACTCAATTATCTTTCTTGATATTCTTTTTTTTTTGCAGAAATTCTACAAATATCATATGTTGCAACTCAAAAAAGAAGTAAAAAAGAATAACGCGAAAACAACCGGTAGCATTTCCCACTGGAAGATTATTAAACAATGCTCAATCCAGTTGTTTAACGTGTTCTTTATATTTTTTATCACACTGTCAATATTCCCAGGATTACATGCGGACATCAAGAAATACGACGAATCCTTTTTTGTGTCGACTAAATATTATATCAATATTATGTGTTTTCTCACGTTTAACGTCACAGCTATGTTGGGCAGTTATTTGGCTTCGTTGTTACAATGGGTAAGTATTTCATATATGGTTCAATATCTTCAATTGTCCTAAAAGAAAGAGTCAAGAAAAAATAAAAATATAAAAACAGATTTATAAAGTTCAAATTGTAATGATTTAAACGTTATAAAATCACTTTGTTAAATAATTTAATTCTTTAAATAATGTTATTTTCAGCCAAGCAAGAAGTATTTGATAATACCGGTAGTTCTAAGAATTTTTTATATTCCACTATTTTTACTTTGCAACTACCATCCAATGAATGTAAATCGAGTGTTACCAGTGTACTTCAACGATTGGACATATTTAGCACTTGCAGTTACAATGGGTCTCTCGAACGGATACCTATTATCTCTTGGAATGATGTACTGTCCTAGGTAATTATCAGAATTTTCTTTTGGTCCAAATGGATCAGTATAAAATACAGTAATTAAATCGTTAATAATAATTTTAAAACTATGCTAAATTGTAAATTGAATAAACCAAAAATTTGTAATTCACATTAATGTTGCAATTATTTTAATTGATTACAAAATTTGTATTTATTAGAAAATACTACAATTAATAAAAATGTTTAGTAATTTTTGGTTAACGGAACATTTGATGTAAAATAAACTATTCATTAAAATATGAAATTATTAAAATAAAAACGAATAAATATCGACAACATATTTCATTTTCGCTACAATGAATGACGTGTAGAAGGAGACTAAAACGATATATATTATAATTTTACAGAGAGGTCAAGCAGGAACATGCAACTATAGCCGGAATGTACGCATCTGCAGCCCTTGTAACAGGAGTCTTCAGTGGATTAATGTTTGGCTTTGTGATGCCAAAGATTGCCAGTAGCTGGACCTTTGGCTTATAAAACTAGAATTTTTAAAGTTATATAAGATTATGTTTAACTAGAGAGATCAATTGATACAGTGTCAGTGATACTTGCACTGACACTGGTGCACGCATTGTGTAATACGTATAAATTCATAAATTCTATTTTCATGATTTATCGTATACGCTATGGTTATTGCAATTTAATTGAAGTAATTTAACTTTTGAATAAAAATATTATTTGAATTATGGACTTGGTTAGGCGGAGTGAAGGAGTGAACACGTATTCGCGGCGTCTCTACATTTAAGCGTATTTAATACAAAACATTGCGTAGTGTAGGGTGTTATTTGCGATTAGTTGTGTTGCGGAGTGTGAATAGAAGGCGTATAAAGGAGATTTTGCAAAAGCGAAACTTAGTTGAGGAAGAATTGGCGAAAATACAGAGTGAGGTAAAAGTGAGGTTAGCATTGAACACAATGCCGCCAAAAAAAGAAGTTGGAGGAAAAACGGAGAAAAGAGTAAAGGATGGAGAAACCGGTCTGAGGAAGGATGTAATCGGCAAGGATTTGAAACAATTAACACTGGACGGCAAAATAAAACAGGTGAAATCAGTGTCTTTCGATGAAAGTAGCATTAGGGATAGTAAGAAAACAGAGATAGAAGAGATGAAAAGGGAGATTAAGAATGAATTAGCAAAATTCAAAGAAGAGAGGGTTATTTTAGAGAAGGTTAGATCAGAACTAAAAAAAAAGGAAAAGGATTTAGAGGATAGGTTAGTCGATTTGACAAAAAGATTAGAAAGTTTAGAAGAGATAGAAAGAGAAAGAAGAGCGCGCGCGCAGCCGATGAGTGAATGCGGTGAGAGCGGCGAGTCAGCGATGAGAGAGGGCGCGGAGCTGACATCGAACTTCGGATCGGTGCGAAGTTTGAATAGTAAAGCAAGTTGTTTGTCAGAAAGGGATTGGGTAAAAGTTAAAAAGATAATCGACGAAAGAGACAGGGAGGAGCGGAAATGCAACATAACGGTGAGAGGTTTAAATATAGTAAATGAGAATCTGAAAGTAGGTGTAAAGGAAATGATAGCGGACAAACTAGATTTAGATGTAGTTGTTGTAAACGCATGGAAAAGCGGTAATATTTATGTAGCTAAGCTTGAAAACCTAGAACAGAAAATAAATATTATGAGAAATAAAAATAAATTAGGTAATGTTAAAATATTCATTGATAACGATTTATCATATGAAGAAAGAAAAATTCAAGAAGAAATTAACAAATGGGTAAAAGTACAAAGAAACAGGAGTAAAAACGTAAAAACGGGACAGGGTAGAGTTAAAATAGAGGATAATTGGATAAAATGGGAGGAAATAAAAAGAAAAGAAATAGAGGGGTTAAATGATGAAAACAATTTTTTAGAGTAGGTCAGAAACGAAATAAGGATAAAATAGATATAAAGAAGAAAATTAAGAGAAGAGCGGGAATCACAAATTTAAATAAAATGGGAGGGAAAAAACTAATATTTTGGAATGTAGCGGGGATCAATAACAAGGATAGAGAATTCTGGGAATTTATTGAAAATCATGATTTTGTTAGTATGTCGGAAACATGGATTGATGAAAAGGGATGGAAAAAAGTGAAAAATAAACTTTCAAAAGAATTTGAATGGGGGATAGATTTTGCAACAAAAGAAAAGAAGAGAGGCAGGGCGAAGGGAGATTTTCTAATAGGAGTAAGGAAAGGTTGGATGAAGGAAGAAAGTATGGTTATGGAAAAAATTGATAAAGGCATAGTGAGGACGAAAATTAAAGAAGAAAAAGGGGAACTGAAGATAATTTCAATATACAATTCGGGAAGTTTAATTGATAATATTAGATGGCTAGGTAATTTCAAGGAACAGGAAGAATATAAATTGATAATTGGAGGAGATTTTAATATAAGAACGGGAGAATTAGGAAAATTTTACGGAAAGGGGCAACGGGGGAACTGTAAGAGGAGAAAAAGTAAGGATAAAATTATAAGCAAAGAAGGTAAAGAATTAATGAAGGTTATAGAAAATAAAGGATGGAATCTACTAAATGGAGTGGAGAAAGGAGATGAGGAGGGAGAGTTCACATATATAGGGACGAGAGGGAACACGGTCATAGATTATGTAATTGTAAATGATAATTGTTTAGAAGAGGTGGAAAATTTTGAAGTTTTGAGCAGAGTGGACTCGGATCATGTACCAGTTAGACTAAAACTTGAAGGAAAACGTCTAGCGAGAAGAGAAGAGGAGGATAAATTGAGAAGGGTTACATCGTGGACGGAAGAAGACACTATACAGTTTACAACGAGAATAAATGAAGTATTAAAAGATGTCAAGAATGGATCGGTGGAATCGGAGTGGCAAGCAATGAAGGGTGAGATACACAAAGCGCTTGTAAAGAAAACGTACAAATATAAAAAGAGAAAAATGGGAGACAGAGTATGGTGGGACAAACAATGTTCAAAAATGAAAAGAGAGGTGAAAAAAGAATACCAACGTTGGAAAAGAAAAGGGGGAAGCAAAGACAAATATTTACAGATAAGGAGAGAATGGAAAAGGATGTGTTTAGAAAAAGAGGCTAAGAAAAAGGAAGAGGAAGAAACCATATTGAGAAGCATAAAGAAGGAAACTGAGGTGTGGAAATTTTTAAACAAATATAGAAAACAGAAGGAACAGATACAACCGAATGTGCACGTAAGCGAATGGAAAAGGCACTTTACGGAGCTTTTTGGAGGATCGGATCAGAGAATCTTAGGGCATAATAGGGAAAGAATGGAAACGTATGAAGAGCTGAAGTTTGAGGAATTGGGAGCAGCAATCTGTAGACTAAAGAAGAGAAAATCCCCGGGAATTGACGACATAGGCAATGAAGTGTGGTTATATGGAGGAGAGAGGTTAGGTAAATGCTTATTTAACTTATTGAGAAGAATTTGGAATGGAGAAGGAATAATTGAAGATTGGAAAATGGCCATAGTAGTACCTATATATAAGAAAGGTAACAGAGACAATCCCAAGAATTACAGAGGTATCTCACTTCTATGCACAGCATATAAGATTTATACTGAAATCCTGAGGAAGAGGCTACAGAAGGAGGTAGATGAAAAAAGAATAATTCCGGAAGGGCAAGCGGGCTTTAGAAGTGGTAGGGCTACCATGGACAATATTTATATTCTGAACCACATAGTACAATGTGCTATAAAGAAAAAGAAGAAAATATACTCAGTTTTCGTAGATCTTAAGGCAGCGTTCGACACTGTCAACAGAGAAAAGTTGTGGGAAATCATGGGCAGGGCAGGAATAAGCAAACAATTGATAGAGAAAATCGAAGAGTTATACAGAGAAACAAAAATTTGTGTGAGAGTTGGAGATGAGATGACTGATGCCTTCTGGACAGGAAAAGGGGTCAGACAGGGATGCTTGTTAAGCCCATTGCTATTTAATATATATATAGCAGGTTTAGAGGAAGAATTGGAAAAAAGAAATATAGGAGGAACAAGGATTAAAAAGAGGAGAATATGGTCGTTAACATATGCAGATGATATGGTTTTACTTGCAGAGGGTAAAGAGGCATTGGAGAATATGATTGGTAGCATGAGAAGATTTTTTAAAGGAAGGGATCTGGTTCTAAGTGTGTAAAAAACTAAAATAATGATCTTTGGAAAAGGTAAAGGAAAAGAAAAAGGAAATTGGACATGGGAAGGAGAAAAACTGGAGGTAGTTGAAAAATATAAATATTTGGGATTTACGTTCAATAAAGAAGGAAATTACGCCGACCATTTGGAAGAATTGAGGAAGAAAGGACATACTGCTATGAAACAAACCTGGGGATTAGGAGAACGGAGCTGCAGAGAGGATTTTAAAAGAAGAAGAATGTTATTTGATTACTTAACGAGGAGCGTAATGTCTTATGGAGCAGAGATCTGGGGCTGGGAAGAAAGGATGGCACTAGAAAAGATCCAAGAAGAGTATTATAGATGGGTGATGAGACTGGATTTCTGTACACCAAGATGTATATTGAGAAAAGAAACTGGCTTACACAAATTAAAAATAGATTGGGGGTTGAGAGCGTCAAAATTTGATGAAAGGATTAATAAATTAGGAGAGAATAGGTTTACCAAACTATGCTGGATAGAAAAAAAGGAAAGTGATGGGAAAGATTTATATAGCACAGAAAGAAATAGGTATTACAACAGATTAGGGTGGAGCATGGAAGAGGTGGAAAATAAAAGGAACAGAGGGAATGAGGTAGAGAGGTTAATAAAAAGAACAGAACTTGATGTAAAATTGCAAGAGTTGGATAGTAAGATCAGAGAGGGGAAATATAACTATAGATATAAATATATTGCGAAGGACCGTTTACCGGAGTACCTAAAACAGTATAGAAAAGGAGTAGAGATTAGTATAATAGCAAAGGTAAGGTGCGGAAACATGGAAGAGACGAATAAATATTGGCTAAAAGATGAGGAAAGGAAATGTATCTTGTGTGGGGTGGGAAGAGGAAATTTGGAGCACATGGTTATGGAGTGTAGTAAAACTAAAGCGTGGTTCGATGAAATTGAAGTTTTTGCGCATAACAAAATAGAGAAAATAACAAGCGATAGAGTAGACGAGAGAGTAGTAAAGATTTTGAAAAGATGCTTAAAGGAAAGAGAAAAGTTTAGAAATGTATGTAAATAGTAGAATAATTGGATCTAGACGAGAAAAAAGACTGCGTAGGATAAAAATGTAATAAAATAAGGCGAGTGAAAAGAGGATGTGATAAGAAATTAAAATTGTATGACATTATACTGGAATTATTTGTGATACGATAAAAACGACGTTTTTTTTTGTGATGTAATATGTGATGAGATGGAGGAATGAAGGAATGAGAGTAGATTTTAGTTTATTTTGTAAACCAAGTCCATTTCTGGGCCATTTGGCTGAAATAAAGATTTAAGTAAGTAATTATTTGAATTATAAAATAATATTTAATATAATAATCAGAGCGTCTATTGTATCCATCGAGAAGTTGCATACGTATGAAGCTCTGAATGAGAACCTTAATTGACAGCTCGGTATTCCAAAGAATTTTAAATGTTCGAAAATAATGATTTTGTGTGTAATTCATTATTTTCACATAAAATATTTGGAAATTAAACATTATATAATAATAATTACATTAATTAATGTAAAATATTTTTTAATTAAAAATAATAAAAAATTCTTATAGAAAACACAATAAATTTTAAATTCATAACCTTTATTATGCAGTTCGTAAACAATTAATGATAAGATTAAAATTATTTACTAACATTAAACTGGCCAGTTTTTAATAAAACAGAAGAATTTGTTAAACTATTAAATTTTGTGAACATATAAGTGTCATTTTTAGATTTTCAAATGTATAAGAAGCTCGCTTATCGTTTAAAACATTTTTTAACATAGAAAAACTTCGTTCGACATCCACCGAAGTAACAGGAGCATATTTTAAATTTCGTACATCTTCTTTTGATAACTCATTAACATTTTCAAATTTATTGTTCAACAATATTGTCGCGATAGAGTTTAATTTTCCAAAACCTGTATTCTTTTTTAATATACTTTGTAGTTTTTCGCAAGCTAATTTACAAGCTTCTCCTATAGAATATATAAGAAATAATTACATAAATTAATTTTTTTAATATATATAATCAAAAGGATATGTCACAGATTTGCAAATACGATGAATGCAAAAAAAGTGGAATATAATTTTAAAGTAGAACATAGCGAAAATTGGTGACATAACATCTTAACTAATGATATTAATAATGAAATCACTTTATTTTAAATTTAATGTACCTTTTTGATTTGTATCCAATTGATTTTTTAAATTCTTTACTAGAGATAAACTGGTCGTCAATGTTAAACTTGTATCTTGCAGTCTGGTAATCGTCGTAATAATGTGTGAAAATTTTTCATGAATTGTAGCTAAATCTGATCTAAGATTTTCTTGTTCTAATAACCTTTGCGATACTTGAATTGATTTAGCATCCTTTACATTAAATTTTGAAATTATGTTTTTAATGGCATCGAAATTTTTTGCATAATATATGGCTGCTTCTATCCATGTACCCCACCGAGTTATTACAGGTTCAGGTGGAAGAGCAAGATGTGGATACAACTGCTTAAACATGTTGACTCGAGAGGGTGCTTTAAGAAAAACTTTTTTTACATTTGATATCAAACAATTTACATTTACAAAGTAATTTCGGATTACTTCACAAACCCTATGCAGACCGTGAGCTAAGCATGTTATGTGTATAAGTTTAGAAAATTTTGTTTTTAATATTGATCCTGTTAGTACCATATAGGGTGCAGCGTCAGATGTAAACACGAGTACCTTGTTATATTGAATTTGTTCAGGCCATAATATCTCAAGTGATTTTTCTATTACGTCTGCCATTACTTGGGCATTCACTTTTGTAATTGTCTCACACGTTAAAATTTTGCCCTTTCCTGGTTTTTCAGCAGTTAAAACCCCAACGATAACACTTACTACATGACGTCCGCAGTAGTCAGTAGTCTCATCGACGGAAATCCAAATCGATTTATCTCCAATATCTTCTCTAATCTGATCTATTCTTTCTTTATATAATGTTGGAAGATAAGTGTTGCGAAGTGTTGTACTGGCTGGTAATGCAACTTCTCCTTTTACTAAATATTTGGAAAAAAATTTTTTAACTTCAGGATGATCAATTTTCTTCAATGGAATGTTGGCCTTTGTACACATATCTATTAAATCTTTGTTGAATTGAACTTGATCAACATTTATACTTGCTCTTTTTTTGGGTGGTAAATTTTCATGACTTTGAATGTTATCTTGGCACAAATACTCTTCATGTTTAAATTTATGTTTCTT
The DNA here is from genome assembly GCA_022816985.1 of Scelio sp. ZL-2020. Lineage (NCBI taxonomy): Eukaryota > Metazoa > Arthropoda > Insecta > Hymenoptera > Scelionidae > Scelio > Scelio sp. ZL-2020. The sequence goes on along the minus strand of JABFQE010000039.1, from coordinate 560 downwards.
TGTCAATAGATGTTTTTTTATATTTTTTTGATATTTAGGGTCAATAACTTGATTACAACATTTACAAATAAATTGTCCATTTTCACTAAAAAAGTCAGGATATTCTTCTTGTCGACGTTTCAACGTTTCTTGTTTAATATCTTTCAAATCAATTTTAACGTCTGTCATTTCAATAATATAGTACAGATTTGATCTAATTTTGATTTTATTATATTATTTGTAACATTAAATAATGACACAAACAAAACAATTTCTGTATTTCAATAGAGACAGAATTAAAAAATGTTGTATCCATAGAAACAAAATTTTAAACTAGATTTAACTTATTTTTAATACAAAAAATATAGTATATTAATGAATATAATTATTATTATATAATGTTTAATTTCCAAATATTTTATGTGAAAATAATGAAATACACACAAAATCATTGGCAAAGGTTATTAGAACAAGAAAATCTTAGATCAGATTTAGCTACAATTCATGAAAAATTTTCACACATTATTACGACGATTACCAGACTGCAAGATACAAGTTTAACATTGACGACCAGTTTATCT
>JABFQE010000038.1:0-10596 GCA_022816985.1 Scelio sp. ZL-2020 | reverse complement strand
CAGACGAACATATGTCATGCTCTGCGATAGAAACTGAAGAAGAAGTTTCATTAAAATGTAACTCAAACATTGAGAAACCAGAATCAAGTAAGAATACACAGCATGAACAAAACATCACATTTGAAACAATGAGCGAAACGACCAGTACATCAGATAATGATAATAAGGAAGTACATTATAAAAATAACTCAGATCAAGAAATGTTAGACGAAAACATGAGTACAAGCTCATCCACTACATTTTCACAATTAGAAAATATTAACCATGAATTGCAAGAGAAACTTCATGATCTTAATACCACTAAAAACAAACAACCTCGTATATTATCAGATATCATAATAAAAAACAAAAACTCCGATGCAAAACTAAAAGAAATTAATGGGGCGAGTAGTATAGTAGAGAAATTAAATAAAAAAAACGTTCTAAACGAACCAATGATTCAAGCAGGACCGTCAGGAATAAATCCTACAATAAAATTACAAAAAGGATATTCAGATGAGTATGACGAATATCAGTCGTCCAATCAAGATATATTTGTACCGTCAAATATACCGTGCAAAGCGAAACAAATAAAAATTCCTAAAAAATTAAAAACATCAACAAACCCTATAACAATCCGTGAAAAGAAAGACTACAATAAAAGATCGAAAAACACAACTATAACTTTAAATTTAAACGAAGAAATTGCTAATCAAAGCACCGCTAAAATAATACATGTCCCAGAAAATATTCTGAAAAGAAAAGGTGCAATATGTTACCTGATTAATGACAATTACGAACCAATTTCCCAAATAGGCCAGCAAATCGTTAGTCGAAACCACAGCCTTTGTTTCGATAAATCAGATGAAACCAAAACGTGCCACGTTCTCTTCGATAAAATTAATTCAAAAGAAATATTTGCAATAATTTCAAATATTATGTTAACCGAGAAACAATTAATTCGTAGTTTTCGCACTCTCCGCAAAGCTATGGAAAATGAAGGGGTAAATAAAATAGCATTATCGAAATTCGATTTATGTCAAACTAATATTGCATGGTTTACAATATTAATAAATTTACATAAAGTTTTCGAAAAATCAGATATCACAATATACATTTGCAATAATAAACTAATAGAACCGACATTAGATGAAATTCCGATTATCCTGAGTGAAGCACATTCATCATTAATTGGTGGTCACAAAGGAATTGCAAAAACCTACAATCGAGTAAAAGAAAATTATTATTGGGAAGGAATAAAACACGATGTTGAAAAATTCGTACAAAACTGCAAATCATGCCAAGAGAAAAAATTAGTGAGGAACAAACCGAGAAATCCAATGATTATAACTGATACACCATCAGATTGTTTCGAGAAAATTGCAATGGACATCGTTGGTCCTCTACCCGAAACAATAAAAGGAAACAAATATATATTGACGATGCAAGACTTGCTGACAAAATATTGTATTGCCAGACCATTAAAAATTAGCGATACGAAAACAATTGCCGAACAATTCGCGAAAGGTTTTATCACAATCTTCGGAGCACCTAAAGCTATTTTAACCGATCAGGGACAAAACTTCTTAAGCACATTAATGAAAAGAGTCGCGACATTATTTAATATCAAACAATTCCGAACGTCACCGTTCCATCCTCAAAGTAACGGTAGCCTTGAAAGAAGCCACCACGTGTTAATCGAATATTTGAAACACTTTATCGGCGAAAATGAAAATAACTGGGATGATATCATAGAATTCTGCATGTTCTCGTATAATACCAGCGTGCATGAAGGAACTAAATTCACACCTTATGAACTCGTATTCGGGAAGAAAGCAGTCTTACCAACGAGTATGGAAACATATCAGTCAGGCATATCATACGACGATTATGCGAACCAATTACGTTTAAATTTATCTTCGTTACGAAAATTAGCTCACGACCATTTAGAACAAGCAAAGTTTAGATCGAAAAAGTATTACGATAAAAAAGCAAATCCAAACAAAATAGAAATCGGTGATTACGTATATTTACAGAAATTTGAAAAACAAAATAAATTAGATAATCAATATATCGGACCATATGAGGTGCACGAAATACTCAGTAATAACAATGTTAAAATATTATATAAAAATAATTTAAAAACAGTTCATCGTGACTACATTAAATTGGCATATTTTTCAGAATGATCAACATGTTACATTTAGTAATATTGCTAGCGTCATTTTGCCTCGCGGACATGGACACACATTTTAACTCTGGATTATTGATAGAGAAAACCGACCTCGTAAAACTAGTAGACAAAAGACTGAAAATCGTACATTATATAGATTTTAAAGAATTAAATGACAAATACATCTACTTACAGACTTGCGTGTCTAACTTGACAGAGAAAGCTATAAATACAAACGAAAATCGTATTAAAATATTAATTGATCGAATTAATATAATTAACGAAATTATTGAGAATATAGATGCAGTATTAGAATCAAAGACGAAACGATCAATCTTTCCGATAATAGGTCGAGCCATTAAAGTACTCTTCGGAAATCCCGACGATAGAGATTTACGCGCGTTAAAAATTTCCATTAACAACGCTCACGGTGAAGTAAATGAAATGCGAAAAGTATTCGAAAATCAAACACTTGTAATTAAACATGCATTCGAAAAATTAAACCAACATATTAATGAATCGCAAAAGAAATATAAAATATTAGTAAATCATATAAATGCAGTAAAAAGTCAAATCCAGGAGAACACTGAAGTATTAAATAAATTAATTTTTGATAACGAATTAAATACGGTAATAAGCGAACTAGATTCTTCTTTGGATATATTATCTAACGAATATCGCGATATGCTAAACGCCATATTATTCGGAAAAAAAGGATTACTACATCCTAAGATAATTAAATTGCAAGAAATCCACAATATACTGATAAACAATTCATTAGATAATACGTCTCCGATAAATAGCCATAACTATGATGAATTTGGCAAAACAATCGAAATCAATGTATTGTTAGAACACGATAAATTGATATATTTAATAATAATTCCGCAAATTAATATACAAACATTTCAATTATACCATGTACGACCAATTCCAATTAATAGTTCCGTAGGCTATATATATATAAAACCAACGAACGCGCGATATATTGTAAATGAAATTGATGAAATATATTCAGCAATATCAGAAAGCGAGCTTCTAAAATGTAAAAATGTACACTCTTATGTAATATGTAATAAACCAACTATCTTTAAGAAACTATCACGATCCTCTCCATGTGAAATAAAAATCCTATTCGAAAAACCTCCTGAAACATTAGTGGAATGTGATTTTAGAATCGCGAAAGCAGCAAAAAATCATTGGATGAAATCTGACGACCCGAAGAAAGTAATTTATTCATTAATCGATAAAGAAAAAGTAAAAATTTCGTGTATGTCCGAACGAGAAATTAAAATCGTATCAGGAAACGGCCAAATAGAATTAAAAGAAGGTTGTCAAATTGAATCACGAGATTTTATTTATACTGTACCATTAGAAAATATAATACACACATATAAAATAATAAATCCACGAATAAACATTAATATTGAAAAGAAATTATCTGATTTAAATCTTAACACTTTGACTGTTTCAAAAATGATAAAATCCGCTATCGAAAGTAACGCGAATATAGATGTCGACCTAGGAATTGAAGCCGCGCGTTTAGATGATATTATAAAAACATCAAAACAAATAGGCGCAGAATATGAACAAAGGTATAACGATGTAATAGCCGACATAAAACAATACACGCCTATCTCAATAGGATCAACCTTAACAATTCTGATAATAATCATAATAATTATAAAATGTAACAAAAGAAAAACCATTGTAACTACGAAAAAGCGAACTGAGCCCGGAGCCTCAGACTGACGATGGGGGGTGTTACATACCCAGAATTGGATATGTATATATATATTAAATTTTTTGCATTGTTAAAGATACTATTAATCATGAATAAAAGAATCTTGCGTCTACGATATAATTTTAGCAATAAGTTATTGTTAAGAGAACGTAAAAAGAATGAATATGTAACATGTCATGATGCGTGAATAAACTACGAAATATAGATCTCAAATATAAATGATATATACTATTATTCAAATTATGTAAAAGGCGAATCGTAATCATATCTCTTCAAAGTAGAGAATCAAAATCTGTATTATAAAGTATTAATATAATCATGTAATGTTTCATCGTCTCGTTAATTATGTATTTAAATTATAAATCTATAATACAACTATGTAATGTTTAAATAAGTAATAAAATGTAGAATCAAATACAAAAGCGAATTGAACGATTGAAAGAATGTTCAAACCTTAAATTTAAAATTGATAAACATGTAATCTACGATAAGGAGTTTGTAATTAAAACAAATGTAATCGATGCGAGAATAATTAATTAAATCATCGTTGTCGAAACGAACTGCGTAATATTAAGGAAATGAAATAATTACGACTAAATAAGATATTCAACAAAGAACCATTCTAATCCTACATTCCAAAACTCTTGAGAAACTTTATTACCCAAACACATGCAACTCTTAAATGTAAACAAAGAAGTAATATGATATGTTTTTGTAAAACTAAAATCACAAACACAGGAAGTCAGAAGACAACACTTTATTTATTAAAAACTAAAATCATAAATACAAGAATGTTAAGTGAAAGTATTCTTGAAACGTACTATCAAGTACATCTGGATTCAATAAACGTTAAAATTCAAAAGAATATATAAAATAAGTAAAACTCTCGTGAACAAAGCTATACGGTATAACACATGGCTTTCATATAACACTGCAACGCAGTAACTCTATCTTAAATTCACATTTACAAAATATAACGTTTATGAATACAAAGACATTTCACAATAACAAGATTTCTCTTTGATATTTTATTAATAACAAGTTTAAACTTGTCTAAGAACATTTAAATAAAGCAAACGAATAACTATTAACACGTAGTTTATTAACAAATACAATCCAAATCTTATACTTAGTAAACTATTCGAATAAAAACAAAGTAAACATTAAGATACATTCAATTAACAAAATATAATTTATTAACAAACGTAATTTATTAATATACGAACAACCAAGTAGTTACTATTACAAAATACATACTTTATGAATTGTAAAGTCTATATAAAATAAAGATAAATAAATATAAAATCAATTATACAAATGACTAGATTCTACTAGATCATAATACCTTATTATAAACAAATATTAACAACAAGTCTTACGTACATAATCTTACATATAAAATTATAACAAATTCATTTATTTAAACATATAATAACCAACACTAAACATTCAGACTCTGTTTCTCAATCTCATTCCTTGTTATCCAATCCAAACTCTCAACTCCCACTCTCGACCAATGGCGCTGAGTGACCTTCGACGTAACCGCCCAGCTAGAACGCTGACTGTAAAGGCGGAAGTAACAGAGCTCAGATTCCTAACACTCTCCAACGCGACCGGACGTACTTTCTAAAGGCGTCGTACAAATACATATATTCTCTCTGTGACTAAGTTTGTGTAAATCATTTGTCTTTGAAACAAGTTACGTTATAATTAATAAACTAATTATATAAACATAAACGTACGCCAACACATTCATTTAAATCCTTAAAAACATTTCCTTTCTGTTCCAAATAGAAGTAATATCGTTAGCCGCTCGACGATTTAACTTCTTTCGAAAGCTGCCATTCGAAGTGAAACAGTAAGTGAAAGTGACCGGACAATATAAACATTTAAAAATATAAAATAAATTACACTGTGGTGTAACAAATTGGTGACAGTGCGGTGGGATAACTGCTAACAGTGTTCCATATTCGAACAAAGATCAACGTCCATTAAGCAGTCAGTAAGCAGAGAAAGACAACCAAGAATTCAAACTAAGCAGTTAGTAAGCAGAGAAAGACAACCAAGAAGTCAAATAAAGCAATCCAGGAAGCAGTTGGAGAAGCAACCTAAATCAGAACGAGACTTCGAGATCTTCAAGAACATCATCTTCAGGAAAAACCTTCAAACATCGGGAATCTACATCAAGGGCTTCCTTCGTTGGATCACGTTCTATTCTACAAGAAATTTAATCCTGTAAGCGCATAATTTTTATAAAAATCTTAGAAATTGGTCTTAATAAATTTAAATTCGATTAATTCTACAAGAGAATTAACTTGTTAACTAAATTCACAAATCTAAAATAAATAAAATGAATCCACAAGCAATGGATATTGAATCTCCAGTAATGGATTATCAAAGACCAAATTCTTCAGATAAACCTCTTTACGATATAATACCGATATTCAATGGTAACAACATACCAGCGAAAGATTTTATCGAACAATGTAAAAATGGTTATTCACTCTGTCAAAACGTTAATGAGGAATATGCAATTAAAATTATTAAAACAAAGATCAGAGGTGAAGCCGCTGTTGCATTGTCTGGTGAACAATTTCTAACATTGAATTCGTTATATATTCATCTCTTGCGAACATTCGGCGTATATAAATCAGCAGACGTGTTATTATCAGAATTGTCAACGACCAAACAAAAACAATTTGAAAGTGTCGCGCGTTATTCTTGCCGCGTAAAAGAAACTTATCAACAGTTGAAAGATCGTTTTAGTGAAAATTACGAACCATTGACCGCGCAATTATTAATAAAAACACACGAAGAAATAGTCATAAAGCGTTTTCTAATCGGTCTGATACCATCAATTGATTCGCGTATACCTCGACAAACTTACAATAGCTTGAGTGAAATAATTCGTGTCGCACAAACCGCGGAGATAGAAGCAAACGACAAAGCGCGTTTGTTTAATTATTCACCTTTCTCACACAACCAAACACAGCGTAGAGACGTGTCATATAACAATAATCGTGCCGCGTGTAGCATTTGCAACCGATCAAACCACGACGAAAGTAATTGTTACTTCAAAGATAGACGCAGAGAAATTCAAACGCGTACTAGTGCAGGTTCAGGTTCAGATCATAGAGATCTTGAATGTAGATATTGTAAAGAAAAAGGACACGAAATTAATAACTGTGCGAAACGTGAGCGCATGAATGCTCGTCGAAATGATGGTTATTCACAGGGAAACTGATAGTTGCCCCTAATAAACCAGGGGCATCGGCAATACCGTCACAAGCCAAATTAAAAACCAATCAAAATATATATGCGCTACAAAAAATTAAAGAAAAAGAATCTCGTTCGATCAAAAAATATGATATTAGTCAAACAAAATCGTTTGATAATAAAAGAAAATCATTATCAACTCAAAATGAAAATATAAAAACCGCGAAATTCCGCGAATCAAATTTAGAAAATCCGCGGAGAAACGCGAAAAACAAAGAAAAAATAAAAATCTCTATAAATGAAAATATAAAAACCGCGAAATCCCGCGAATCAAGTTTAGAAAATCCGCGAAAAAACGCGAAAAACAGTGAAAAAAGTAAAATCTCTATGAATAAAAATATAAAAAACGCGAAAAGTCGCGAATCTAAAAATGAAGTTCCGCGAAAAATCAGCGAAACTCGTCCTATCGAGAGCAATAAAAAATCTCAGTCTCTCAAAAATCATGGAATTAAACTCGGGGAATCATTCGAAAATTCTAAAAATCGCAATCAAACTCTCACAGATCAAAAAATAAAGACTGTGAATCAAAAATATAAATCTCAAAAAATTAAAAATCGCGATAAAAATTTCACAGATCAAATGATTAAAGCTGTGAATCAAAACACTCCTTCTCCCCCTTTGATAAAAAAACATGATGAAAATTTAGAAGTCTTAAAGAAATTTTGTAATAAAGATAAAGTTTCGAAACGTATATACACAATTGCACCAGAGTGCAATAGCTTTCAGGAAACATGTTGTCCTACAATAGAAATGACGTCTCGTGATTTCGAGGATAACAGCGGATGCTTTCTAATCGATACGGGTGCAGATGTAAGTCTGATAGCCGGTGAAATGCTAACGGATAGGAAATATAACCAAATCGATCGCGACGAAAAAATTTTCCTCTCCGGCATATCTAAAGGAGCGATAGAAACTATTGGCTCAATTACGTTATCAATATATAATGTTGAAACGAAGTTTCACGTATTTGATAATCAATTAGACTTAAAATGCTCAGGCATCCTAGGAGCTGACTTTTTGGGCTATAACAAAGCGGTAGTATGTTTCAAAAACAAACATTTAAATGTCAATGGAAAATTAATACCGTTTTGCGAAAATCAATGTGTGATTTTAGAACCGCGTTCCCGTACACAAATATCGATGAAAGTAACTGAAACAAAATTGAAAGAGGGATATATACGTTTAATCAAATCTGAGGAAGGAATAGTTGGAGGAAATTGCATAACTGCCATTAAAAATAAACGTTGCAATATTTTATTAATCAACTTAGATAGCGAGCGACGTGTGTTGAAAATTCCGCCACTAAAAGCTTACCCTTTTTCGCGGCCTAGTTTCAAACCGTTAATGGTGGCGCGAGAAGCAAACACTGATGAAATTCGTGCAAAATTGAATAAGTACGAAAAAGTAATCGAATTGTTGCGGCTCGAACATCTTAACGAAGAAGAAACGAATCACGTGAAAAAGATTATTCGTGAAAATTGCGATTTATTTCAAATTCCTGACGAACCGCTTAAAGGAACAAATGTTACGTACCACGGTATTCCGACAATCGACGAGATACCTGTGAATACGAAACAATATCGTTTCCCTCCGATTCATAGGGAAGAAATAAATAAACAAGTCAAGGATATGTTAAATAATGGAACCGTCAAACATTCTGACTCTCCGTATAATTCTCCGATATGGGTCGTACCGAAGAAAGATGATTCTAAAGGTAACAAACGTTGGCGTTTAGTAGTCGACTTTCGTAAGCTCAATGATAAAACAATCGGCGATGCTTACCCTCTTCCGAATATAACCGATATTTTGGATCAATTAGGCGGAGCGAAGTATTTTAGCGTATTTGACTTAGCGAGTGGCTTTCATCAAATACCGATGAATCCGCAAGACGCGAAAAAAACAGCCTTTTCTACTCCTTACGGTCACTTCGAATATCGAAGAATGCCTTTCGGTCTCAAAAATGCACCAGCCACTTTCCAAAGGCTGATGGACAAAGTAATGACTGGTTTACAGGGAATAGAGATGTTCGTATACCTCGATGACATTGTTGTATATGCATCATCTCTCAGAGAACACGAAATCAAAATTGAACGGTTAATGAAACGCCTGAGAAACGCGAATTTAACACTTCAACCTGATAAGTGTGAATTCCTACGCACTGAGGTTACATACTTAGGTCACGTAATCTCAGAGAAAGGAGTGTTCCCGGATGGCAAAAAGATCGAAGCTGTGCGCGAATGGAAAGTACCACGAAATCCAACGGATATAAAAGCATTCCTCGGACTCGCCGGATATTACCGTAGATTCGTAAAAGACTTTAGTAAGATCGCGCAACCGATGAGAGAATTAGAAAAGAAAGATGCAACATTTATTTGGGGTGAAAAACAACAGCTGGCTTTTGAGATTATAAAACAGAAACTAATATCAGTTCCAATTCTGCAATACCCTGATTTTGATAAAATATTCATTCTGACCACTGACGCATCGAATAAAGCTTTAGGTTCGGTGTTAAGTCAGGAGAACAACGGATTCGATTTACCAATCTCTTATTACAGTCGTGCGTTAAATAAAGCAGAAATCAATTACAGCACCATCGAAAAAGAGTGTTTAGCTGTAATTGAATCGGTAAAACATTTTAGACCATATCTTTACGGCAAAAGATTTTTAATTAATACAGATCATAAACCACTTGTTTGGTTACACTCAGTTAAAGATCCTTCATCGCGATTAGTTCGCTGGCGCTTGAAACTCAGCGAATACGAGTATGAAATCAAATATACTCCGGGTAAAACTAATCATGTAGCTGACGCGCTTTCGCGACGTATATGTCCATTAACGGGTAAGCGAGCGATATCTTCTGAAACGGATATTGATAATACACCCGATCCACCGAACAAAATCGTTGGAGTAATGGCATCAGGGCCATCGAGCGCAGATGAATCTGACGATTCTGCACTTTTTATACCAAGAACAAAAACTAAAATTCTTAAAAGAAATCGTGAATCAAAAACAGATGATAAAATAAAAAAAAAACAACCGCGTCAAGAAGAACCATTAGAAATATCGCCGAACATCAATCCGAGAGATAGTTCAAGATTAATTACAACTGAACATCCTAAGCGTAAGCGTAAAAATTATCGCAATCATTCACGATCTCCTAATCGAGCTAATATACAAAGATCAAACTCTGATTACACATCATCCTCCGATTTTAATTCACAATCATATGTAAACATGCCAGAAACTAATAAAGTAAGTATTAATGAAGAATCTAACTGCGAAAATCTGAACATGCGCGATACAAAAAGAGAAAGTGAAATAAATAAGGTTCCGTCAGACGAATCGAGTGAAAGTAACAGAAATAATTCTCACTCACAACTCAAGGTCAATCCTACAATTAATATAACTGAACTCTCATCAAACA
>JABFQE010000037.1:0-10649 GCA_022816985.1 Scelio sp. ZL-2020 | reverse complement strand
AAAAAAGACCGTCTAAAGATAAGAAATATAGTTTACCCAAATCTTCTTACATTCTAAAAGAAAAAACTTTGCTTTTGAAATAATTGAGAGGTCACAACAACAAGAGTCGTAAAATTGGAAAACCTTTACAGGTAATAAAATCTAAAAAAGAGTCATAAAGATTTGACGAATCTTATCTATTTAAAAATTCAGACGTTCTAAATCTGAACAAACTATTTAGAAAGGTTCCTTGGACTCCAAAACATATTTTATAAAATATATTAACAATTACGAAATCATTTAGAGAATAGTTATGACCTTTAAAAAAGTTTAACAAAAGCATTAAATATTCACTTTTAAACAAAAACTAAAAAGATGGAAACTTGAACGGACAATAATAACAAGTCAATATATTAAATAATTCTTAATTATTTATCACAATAACGAGTATACATAAAATCATAAAAAACATTAAAACACTTAAAAATAAAACATTCTAAAAACATGGAACCACACTTAACATTCAATATTATAATAAATAAAGTTGACAAAATTGTTTATTTATTTATAATAATACATCAAACACACCAACTCTTAGCAACATATGTAAGCCAATAGTAACAAGTCTCCCTCCCCTACCTCTCCTGCATTCTCCCACTCTTTCACTACCACGCCACCTATAATCGAGAACCAAGGTACCTGTTTCGGACAGTGAAATCAGGGAATTACACAGCTAGCCTTCTAACCGAGCAGACCTGCTCCCGACTCGAGTTCCTTCGCCGATTTTACAAAAGGAAGGTCCACTGATAAAATAAAATTCATCTCGAAATATAACTTTGAATTTTAATTTCTTTAAAAAAACACCTTCACGAATCCCAGCCGTAACAAACTGGTGACAGCGGTGGGATAGCAGTGAAACTGAGTTCTATACCTGAACAAGAATCTACTCCATTCAACACGTGCCATTAAACAAAGTGTAAATCGACCACGCGGCAAGGAAGACTACGAGTAATAAGGAGCAACATCTACAGTGTAAAGCAGTCCAACGTCTCCAAGAACATCTCAGTGCCATCACAGCCAATCACATCTGCAAGGACATCTTCAACATCGCCGCAGCAACTACGTTCCCGACGACCTCGTGGACGCAGCAGCAACGTCTCCAAGAACATCTCAGTGCCATCATAGCCAACCACATCTGCAAGGACATCTTCAACATCGCCGCAGCAACTACGTTCCCGACGACCTCGTGGACGCAGTAGCAACGTCTCCAAGAGCATCTGCAGCATCATCACATCGTAGCTGAGTACCATCTTCAAGCAACGAGAATATCCAAGTAGTAAGCGAGCGAAACTTTCTTTGAAAAAACGTACAATTATACTGCGTATTTTAAAAATATTTTATCGAATCGAAGTTTTATTATAACTAATTATATAATTATAATTTTATAATTATTTTATAATTACAATCTTAATTTTTTTTAATTTTTTTCCTCGTGTTATAAAATCTAAAATACATACAAAGATGCCGGGCACAACCCAATTAAGTGATATCGAGATGGCGGAACTACCGAGTAACTCGCGCGCGTTTAACCCTACATTCCACGAAATGATCCCTATATTCGATGGTAGAAATATGTCGGTAAAAGATTTTATTACACAATGTAAAGTCGCGCGTGAATTAAATAGTAATGTTCCGGAAGCAAACGCGATTAGGATTGTAATGGGAAAAATCAGAGGAAGATTGGCTAATGGTTTAATGGGAGAGACATTCGCAACGTTAAACAAAGTTTACACATACTTAAGACAGGAATCTGGAAGCTATAGAAGTTTAAACACTTTGACTACTATTTTAACTACCGTTGAACAAAGGCCGTCGGAAAACACGTTCGCGTACTCAAGTCGCGTGAGAGAAACTTTCGAGGAGTTGAGAGATAGTTTGTTAGAAGAGAAAAATCCTATAACCGCGCAACAATTGATAAAGTATTACGAAGAGTTAACGATACAAAATTTCATAGACGGGCTAGATCCGCAGATCGAACGAAGAATCACCGTTACAAATTCGTCGTCTTTATCGGATATTATAGGAGCCGCACGATCCGCTGAATCAAAAATCCGCGATCGCAGGCAAAATCTCTATAATGACCGCGCATATTCTACGGAAAATTCAAGGCGACCTGAAAGACCGCGCGAAACGTGTCAGATTTGCCATAAGCCGAATCATACCGCCGATCGATGCTATCTCCGTAATCAGCAGCAGTCCAATTCGTATAACCAACCGTCAACTTCATCAGATTATAGACAAAACCGCCAGAACTTCGATCCAAATCGCCAAAACAGTCACCGGTATTTTGAATCAAACAGACAAACATACAACTCCAATCACCATAACCATAATTCTGATCGACAAAATTACAATTCAGACCGCAGAAATTTTCAGAATAATCCTCGCGATCTGCGAAATGATCAACGCGCGGGTCCATCAAATTCCGAGCGCGAAGTATTAAACTGCCGTTATTGTAAAGAAGACGGCCATTCTTTGAAAGATTGCGTTAAACGCGAAGCCGTGAATCGGCGTCAACTATCCCAAAACAGACCCTACAATCAGGGAAACTGAATCCTGCCCCTGTAACGTTGGGGGCAAATGAATATAAAAAGCAAAATTCAGTGCACAAATCTACAAAATTTAACTCCTTCAGAATAAAATATGATAAGTCAGACAATTTAAAGAACGTTAGGGATAGTGAAAGTTTTAACGAAAATAAAAATTATATTCAGATAAACGAGAAAATTATCAATCAGGAATTTCGAGGAAATTTTGACCCTAGGGCACAGAAATCCGCGAAATTTAACAAATTCAAAAAACCAGAAGAAATCGCAACGAAAAAAGCAACAGAGAATCTTAAAAATAAAAATAAAAACAAAATCTCTGAAAATAAAAGTAAAAATAAAAGCGCAGAAATTTTTGAAAGTAAAAATGTGAATGAAAACACAAAAATATTTCAAAATCGGGACGCGAAAAGCCGCGAATCTCACCATATATCCAAGGAGAAGGACGAAATCGAGGTAGTTCAATCACTCACCTGTCATCAAAATCCCAACTTAGAGTCGGGCACGGATAATCGACGGTATGAAAGTCCTGAACGTACCTCATCAAAAATCGATCGTAACGACTGTACCGTTGAAAACGATCATCTTGAAACAGAAATAAGATGCGCTAAATTAAATTCAGAATCTCAAAAAATTGAAAATTCTGCCAGTACTCATGAAAATTTCATAAATCCTCGGAATAATCCGTTGATAAACGATAATGAAACACGCGAGAAAACCGCGAACGTAAACACGAAAACTCTAAAAAGTTACAAAATTTCAGACAAAATCTTTGACTGTTCATCTTGTCCATTAGTGGAAATGAACAGTCTAAGTTTCGAAGAAAATTGGGCGTGTTTACTAGTCGATACAGGCTCCGAGGTAAGCTTGATAAAAAAGTCCGCCCTGACCGACGAGGAAGTCGACTGCATGAATCAGGAAGAGATAGCTCTCTTAACCGGGATATCATCAGGCACCATCGAAACACTCGGTTCAATTTTTGCAAGGATAAAAAGCATAATTGTGAAGTTCCACGTAATTCATGACGACGTAGGTTTGGTTTGTTGTGGAATTCTAGGAGCCGACTTTCTTGAGCAACACGAAGCCATAATATCGTTCGGTAAAAACCAACTACAAGTGAGGAATGAAGTATTCAAATTTACTGCGCCAAAAGAGGTCATTATCGAACCGCGAACACGAAAACAAATTTCCATAAATTTAATTCAAACTACGCGAGAAACGGGTTATATTCCATTAATTAAATCCAATACAAAAATTCTAACGGGAAATTGCGTAACGTCTATTAAAGAGGGCAAGGGCTATATCTATGCGACAAATCCGTCGGATGAAAAACAGAAATTACATTTTCCGCCGTTAAAAACATTCTCTTTTGTGCAATCAAGTTTCAAACGAGTAATGGTGGTACTTGAATCGAATGTCGATACTTGTGAAAAAAAGGTCGAACGATCAACACAGGTAACCGATAATTTGAGGCTCGAACACCTTAATTATGAAGAAACTGAACACGTAAAGAAAATTATAAACGCAAATTCCGACCTCTTTCAATTGCCGGGCGAACCGTTAAAGGGAACAAATAAAATTACTCATACTATACCAACACTTGATAACATTCCCGTAAATACTAAACAATATCGCTTTCCGCCGGTACATAAGGACGAAATTAACCGTCAGGTAGGCGAATTATTAGAAACAGGTACGGTCGCGCCGTCAGAATCGCCCTAAAATTCTCCCATTTGGATCGTGCCGAAAAAGGACGATTCAAAAGGTAACAAACGTTGGCGATTAGTGGTAGACTTTCGCAAACTGAATGAGAAAACGATAGGTGACGCGTATCCGCTACCAAATATTACCGACATTCTAGATCAGCTAGGTGGGGCGAAATATTTCAGTGTGTTCGACCTGGCCAGCGGGTTTCACCAGATTCCCATGGATCCAGCCGATGCACAGAAAACTGCATTCTCAACGCCCTACGGTCATTTCGAGTACAAACGCATGCCGTTTGGATTACGAAATACACCAGCAACCTTTCAACGACTAATGGATAAAGTCATGATGGGTTTGCAAGGCATTGAAATGTTTGTTTACTTAGATGACATAGTTATTTACGCGTCCTCGCTGAAGGAGCATGAAGTAAAGATCGATAGATTGATGAAGCGCCTTAGAGACGCCAATCTAACCCTCCAAACAGATAAATGCGAATTTTTGCGAAAAGAAGTAGCTTATTTGGGACACGTAATATCGGAGAAAGGAGTGTTCCCCGATCAAAAAAAAATATCCGCGATTAAAGAATGGAGTACACCGCGGAATACAACACATATTAAAGCGTTTTTAGGTTTAGCAGGGTATTATAGACGATTTGTAGAAAACTTTAGTAAAATTGCACAACCGATGAGGGAATTAGAAAAGAAAGACGTAAAATTTATTTGGGGGGAGAAACAGCAAATTGCCTTCGACACTATTAAAAATAAATTAATTTCCGCTCCTATTCTACAATATCCTGATTTTAGCAAAACTTTTATCTTGACAACCGATGCGTCAAACAAAGCACTCGGTTCCGTGCTTAGTCAACAAAAAGACGGATTCGACTTACCGATTGCATTTTATAGCCGCGTATTGAATAAACCCCAGACCAATTATAGTACAATAGAAAAAGAATGTTTGGCTGTGATCGAATCAGTCAAACATTTTCGGCCATATTTATACGGGAAGAAGTTCGTAATTAACACTGACCACAGACCCCTCGTGTGGCTTAATTCTTGTAACGACCCTTCCTCCCGCCTCGTTCGTTGGCGACTTAAATTAGCTGAATATGAGTACGAAATTAAATATACCCCCGGCAAAACTAATTACGTAGCTGACGGCCTCTCGCGCCGAGTATATCCGATTAAAGGACGATATTCTTTGAGAAGTAAACGAAACTTAACATCAGAATCCGACATAGGAAAATCTCTCGATCCTCCACATAAAATTGTAGGAGTTATGGTTTCAGAAAACTCTGAACCCGAAGGAAATAAATCCAACAAAAAGGTAAACAGACCTGAAATTAATAAATCTGATCAAAAATTAACGCTAACCGAAAACTCTAACCATAACTCCGCGGACAAAGAGATTATTATAGAGAGTCAGATAGAAAGTCAAAAGCAAATTGACGTAACCAATAATGACGATTTAGATCATGCAACAAGTAACGATCATATAACCTCAACTTTAAATAATCCAATAGAAAATTCAGACGACGGTCACAGATCACGCTCCCCGTTTAGATTGTATTATTCTGGTACATCCTCCGACGTAACTGATAATGACTACTTAGATCATGCAACAAGTAACGGTCATATAACCTCAACTTTAAATAATCCAATAGAAAATTCAGACGACGGTCACAGATCACGCTCCCCGTTTAGATTGTATTATTCTGGTACATCCTCCGATGACTCTGATAAAGTATCTAAATTAATTAAAAATAACTCAAATAACAATAAAAATAATGAGTCAGATTCCCACGTTAGTAACCGATCTCGTTCCCCTTTTAAACGTGCACCCAACACCACAATAACAGACAAGCGCCCAAATAACGATATACCAACTGACCAACCAGAAATGGAGATCTCAGAAATCGAAGAAGTCGCATTTAGCGAGAAAACAAAAGAAAAGCGAAAGAAATTAAAACGTACAAAGAAAGCGATCACACAAGACTCCGACTCAGATTCTGACTATCAAATAAGAAAACATGTTAAACCAAAAGGAAAAAAATCTAGCAAGAAAACGCGTAAATATAAAAGCTCAACCTCCGAAAAACATAATTCAGATAACCCGAACCTACAGTTAACGCCACTCGCTGAAACCCAATCCTGTACTAACGAAACTCTGCGAAAAATTACAAGGAATCCAACCATTACGAAGAACACGTCCATTACATACCCTACTCCTATAATAGACTCTAGCGGTAATAATGCATACGACGAAGACCTCTTTGTTTCGCGAAGCCAGGCAGCTACCCTTCGCCCTATGTATAGTGATAACGATCAAATACCATCAACCAGTTGCGAAAATTACAAACCGCGAAAAAACGCGAACAAAACTTCAAAATCACTTCCGAAAACCACTCGCAATAAAAGGAGAATGGAAAGTCAAACAGAAGAGAGTATAGCCAACATAATAGAAACTCCGGAAAACTTATTAAATTCAAAAACAGCAATCGCATATTTAGTAACAGTGGAACGAGAACCACTATCCATTATCGGAACACACCTTGTTGAGAGAAAAACATGTATAACGCTTTTGGAGGAAGACAATGTCCAATTAACCAAAGTCTACTTTGACCACGTAAAGAAAAAACCCATCTTCGCACTCATAGTAAATAAGGAAATGAATAATGAACAACTTGTGAAAACATTCAAAACCCTTCGAAAAGCCATGAAAAGACAGAAAATTGCAACAGTCTCAATATCTAAATTCGACTTACGTCAAATCTCAGTCGGTTGGACCGAGATATACCGAACCCTTCATTCAGTCTTTGAAGATTCCGATATTTTAATTAAAATCTGTAACAACCAAATTATTGAACCCACTTTAAATGAAATAAAAACTATACTCCGCGAAGCGCACGATTCATTAGTAGGCGGACATAAAGGTATCGCGAAAACTTACAATCGTATAAAACATATGTACTATTGGCAGGGAATGAAACGAGACATCGAGGAATACGTTGGTAAATGTAAATCTTGCCAGACAAAGAAATTAGTTCGGAACAAACCTTGCAATCCTATGATCATTACTGACACTCCACAACATCCATTTGAAAAAATCGCAATGGATATAGTAGGCCCATTACCGGAAACAGTGAAAGGACACAAGTACATACTAACTATCCAAGACCTCCTTACTAAATATTGCATTGCGAAATCCCTGAAACGAGGAAACGCTGAAAGTATTGCGGAAAAATTATTGAAAGGCTTTATTTCTATTTACGGTTCTCCTAAAGTGATCCTCACGGATCAGGGAACAAATTTCCTAAGTTCAGTTCTATACAAACTAGCGAAGATTTTCAATATTAAACAATATCATACGTCCGCATTTCGCCCACAGAGTAATGGCAGTCTTGAGAGAAGCCACCATGTATTAATTGAGTATCTCAAACATTTTATTGACGAAAATCGAAATAACTGGCATGAGATGTTACCGCTTTGTATGTTCTCGTATAATACAAGTGTCCACGAAGGCACAAAGTTCACTCCGTATCAATTGATATTCGGTAAAATCGCTAATTTACCCTCTAGCTTACCTCCCAACGAAACTGGTATAACATATAACGATTTCCTCGAACAGCTCCAATTGAATATAGCATCCTTCAATAAAGTAGCGCATAAAAATTTAGTAAACGCGAAAAATCGTTCAAAAAGATATTACGATAGAAATGCACGTCCGAATGCATTCGAAATAGGAGATCTAATATACATGCAGAAATTTGCAAAAGACAACAAATTAGATTCACAATACATAGGTCCGTATGAAATCTGTGAAGTAGATCCGAACAGTAATAATGTTAAAATAAAATATAAAAATAAAATAAAGACCATACACCGCGACCATCTAAAATTAGCTCACATTACAGATATATCAGAATGAGGAATCTAGCCGTAATTCTACTGATACTGGGTCGAATCGCATCCATCAAATTCGACTCTGGATTACTCATAGAACAAACTGCGCCAATGAAACTGATAAACAATTATATAAAAATAATCCATTATGTAGATATCAGCGAACTCAATAATAAATATTCATATCTCGAAAAATGCGTAGCAAATTTAACGACTTTCCCGACAGCAAAAATACAAAGCCGATTTGATTTATTAAAAAATCGTTTAGACATAATTAGAGAATTGACGGAAAACATAAACTCACTAATAGATGCTAAAACTAAAAGATCGATTTTCCCATTCATCGGAAAAACTATGAGAGTACTTTTCGGTAACCTCGATGAAAAGGACTTAAGCAATCTACAGAACGTCCTTAGGTTGATAAACAACAGAGTCACCAAAGTACAAACGCTATTCGAAGAACAAACGCTAGTAGTAAAACACGGATTTGAAAAGCTAAATAAACAAATAAATGAATCAAATGAAAAATATAACATACTAACGCGACACATAAATAACATAAAAACGCAGATCATTACAAATAGCAAAACAATAGACGAACTAACTTTCGCAAACGAGTTGAATAATGTAATTAGTGGATTAGATACCTCGTTAGCAATATTGTCAGATGAATACCGCGATGTAATAAACGCAATAATGTTCGGGAAAAAGGGTCTCCTACACCCGAAAATTGTCAAACTTAGCGAAATCCGAAATACCTTAACCAATAGCTCCTTTGGTCTTCGCACAACATTAGCAAATAACTATGATAATTTCACTAAATTGATAGAAATCGTAATCCTAATGCAGGATAATAAATTGTTATATTTGTTAATTATACCGGAAATCCTTCAACAACTCTTTCAATCGTATCACTTCATAGCGGTTCCAGTTAACACAACCATAGGAAAAGTAATAATCAAACCAACGAATCCTCATTACATAATAAGCGAAACAAATAAAATTTATACACCAATAACAGAATTAGAACTAAAAAATTGTAAAACGATAGAAACAACCGAAATATGTAATAAACCGACCTTATTTAAAAAATTAATATATACATCACCGTGCGAAATTAAAATATTTTTCAATCAACTTCCCAACACACTCCTAGAATGTAACACTATGATAAGTATGAGTAATAAAAATCATTGGATAAAGTCTGACGATCCCAACCGAATAATTTATGCCTTACAACAATTGGAAGAAACTCAAATAACATGTAATGACAAAACTGAAATTAGAAATCTCTCAGGAAACGGGGAAATTTACATAGAAAAAGGATGTCAGATAGAATCGAGAAATTTTTACTACAAAATTCCAAAATATGAAACCATGCACACATATAAAATCATACAACCCCACATTAGTTTAAACATCGAGAATAAATTAGTAGAATTAAAAATAAATTCAATCGAAATGGGAAAGATAGTTAAGACAGCGATAGATGAAAATATTAAAATCGATACAGATTTAGGGAAAGAAATTGAGATATTAGACGATATAATTAGAACTTCCGAGCGAATAGGAGCTGAATATGAAGGAAAATATTACGATGTCATGAATGGTATAGCGTACTATACTCCGCCGACAGGAATACTTACAATAGTAGCGATCATAGCAGCGATTTGGTATTTGCGCCGCAGAAATACTAACAAACACAGAAGTTTGAGCCCGGAGGCTCAAAGCGAAGGGGGGAGGTGTTACATCCCATTAAACACAAAGTGAATTTTTGTTTTTTTAACTATGAATAATCCTCGAACAAATAATACAAGAAGTAAATAATAATAATAATGTTGTAATAATTATTAAGCTACGACTAATGAAATGTTAATCTTCGAATGATTGTTGTAGTAACTGCGAATATGATGTAATAATTATAAATCTTCGAATAATAAATTTTGAGATATTAAAGGGACAACGATAAATGTTTAGATAAGGTAAATAAAGATATAAAGGGTAAAATGTTAAATATAAATAGCGGAAGCGGGTATAATACTAATATAATATAAAATTATTGTAATGTCAACTATCGCAATATCAATTGGGAAATAGAGATAAATATAATGATATGTAAAGCGAACGAGGATAATTAACGACAAGATCAAATTACGCATGCGATGTAAAACCAACAAAGAGAAATCCTAAATTATAAAAGAAAGTTCCTTATAATAAATAAACGTCCTCTTAAAAATCCTATAAACTTGGCTTACATTTTTACAATCACTTTCGACATTTTATATTTTCAAATCACTTTTAAAAATAATAAATACGTTGTTTTGAAACTCTACAAAAAAAGACCGTCTAAAGATAAGAAATATAGTTTACCCAAATCTTCTTACATTCTAAAAGAAAAAACTTTGCTTTTGAAATAATTGAGAGGTCACAACAACAAGAGTCGTAAAATTGGAAAACCTTT
>JABFQE010000036.1:0-10658 GCA_022816985.1 Scelio sp. ZL-2020 | reverse complement strand
TGTTATTATGAGGGCCTTACATGGCAAACTTATAAGGTTCTCACAGGAAATGTAACGCTCTATATGGTAAGGTGCTAACTAGCGGAACTTACTTGGCGCCAACAAGAAATTAGTAAGTTTCTACTAAGTTACTTGAACTGTTTTTTAATTTAACCCTCCGTCAGTGATGCCAGTGAGTAGGAAGCGGGGTGCAGGGGACGTCCGCACATTTTTCGAGCACACTTCTGATTGGTCGACGCAAATGCTCGAAATCCGCGCGGCGTTCTTGACTCTGGTAAATGAAAGAGCCATCTACAGTCAGATTTTGTATAGACGTATCAAAAATGATCGAAAGTAAGTCGGTAAAACACAGCAGGGGAGTCTGTATAACTACGAAATGAATGTCGATAACCGCGTTACTTTACTGTTTCATCCCTACCGATATTTTTAGATATAATTCATGCATTGTTGCACATCGCTGAAATCGAATATTTGTATGACATGAATTTTTAATTATTTCAGGAAAAGCGATTATGATAAATTGCATAATTTTTTATTTTTGTAATATTGTTATTTTTTAAACTGTTACAGTTTAAAAAATAACTGTTCTTTCGAAGATGTACGATTTAAAATGTAGTAAAATATATATGTACTTATATGTAAATATATAAATATAATACCGCGTCAAAAAAGGCGTTTTGTAATTTATCATTTATAAACAAATAATAATACGTATTGAAATTAAAATATAGCTGTGATATTATTCTGAATATTGTTTTGCTTTATAATGATTATAAGTGCGGGTTTCGATAATGATTTATTATTGTAAATATTGTTAATCGAATAAGTAATAACATGTTCAATTCAACTTTGTTGTTGAACTTTGTAATTAAATAACTTATCGGTTACTATATAAAGACATACAAAGAGAATCTTCAATATTTGTGTACATTACTATTAATACTTTTTTAATAATCACATAATATCGTTAAAACTTTCTTATATATTTTTCAAATTTCAATCTCTTTATGTTAAGAAAAAATAATGTATAGCGATTTCACATTAATTTTAATAGATAAATAATACACTTGCACTAATTTTTGTTAATTAGATTTTCATAAATCGTTTTATATTGCAATACATATATTCAATGCAAAAAAAATAATTGTAATACATTCATTAATTATAATTATGATAAATTAGTTAAAATAAAAATAAAAATTACACAATTTTTTTACTATAACCATATCTGGTTTTATTATTCTTTCAATATAATGATATTATACATAGCATTTATTAAAATAAATAAAAAATACAATATGAGTGATATTAAAAATATAACAATTATTTTTATTTTGACATTTCACGTGTGCATAAAACAATCTTATGAGATGGAAACACATACAAGTTAATGCAAAATCATATGCACCATTATATAAACAATGCTTATATATAAATTTTTAATAATTATATTTCTTCTATAATTTTCAAATACTTAACAACGTTTTTTAGATTTTGTGAAGTTCTCATATTTTAGATTTATCTGTAATTTAATAAATGTCGTTAAAACAAATTTCAAATTGATTTACAAAATTGATCGTGTAAGTACACGGAGTGAATATTGAACATTTCAAAATTTATTTTAATAATCAATTATTGCGTTTAAATAAATGTATAATTAATGTCTCAAGTAAGAAAGTTTACTTTTTATTTTTACAAAAATCATTTAAATATTATTCTATTGTCTTTAATTTCATGACAGTACCTTTTGATAAAACATTTGTTGAAAATAGATACAGCACTTTTCATACATTAAAATGGTAGTACAATACACGGCAGTGAAGAATTTTGTTTTTTCATGTGATTAATCAAATTTATGCGTTACAATTAAATATGCACTTGTTAATAAATTTATATTGTTCTAAAGTCTCTAAAGATAGCTTCATTTTTAATATTAAAATAAACATTCGTTGTATTTTTAATTATTATTTTAAGGTCAAATTAAATACAAAATATTTCTTTAATTTTTATGAATAGTATGTATTTTAAGTACTGCAAACTTTCAACTTTCTTTATTATAATTCTGCCAAACAAAATGTAAATGAATTATACGGCAGTTATAAACATTTAGAAGTTATGTAACAGTAGTAATATTATTTTACGAAGCAAAAATTGTATTTCACCATTCAGCGTTTACGCTTAATGTTGTATGAATAATTTTTGTAAATTACAACAAATGATTAATTTAATATTAAAAGTCAAACTATTCTTAGAGACTTTAGAACAATATAAATTTATTAACAAGTTCATATTTAACTGTAACGCTTAGATTTGATTAATTAGATAAAAAAAACTAACAATGATGAAATAATTATTAATGGCAATAGCTATATTTAAATAAAATACAATATTTATAAATAAATAAAATAAATATGATATATAAAATCTTTTTTATATATTTTATTACATAAATAGTACATTTATAAAAAATAAACTTATATTAAATGTTTGTTATAATGATTGAAGAATCAGCTACGAAATTATATATTAATTAATTACATTTTTAGCAAAAATATTTTCTTAAAAATACATCAATTGATAGTTATTTTTTTTTAGAATAATATTGTATAGTTTCAACACTTTCCCTGTTTACTTTATGACATTTATGTTGGATAAATTTTTTTTATGTTATAAAAAAAATATTTTGTTTGCACATATTACTTTTTCTTTCGTGATAGTTATTTAATGATGAATAAAATATAGGGAAATTCACTTTTTCTTTAATAAGTAAAAAATTTATTTATAAACAATAAAAATTCAAATTAAAACATTAAATAAGAATTTTGCAACATTAATTTTATGTTGAATATTTTTTCGAATTATGAATTAGATTACTCTTTTTCACAATCACTTACTAAAACTTACACTCGTCTATATAAAAATGTAGTGGTATTTTTGCTCAACACTAATGGCGTATTCGGTATGCTACATTATTAATAAATAATAATAATCTTACCGAACACGCGTTTTTTCTCAGAAATCATTGTTGCCTCTTATTGGCTCTTCCGATGGAACTAAAGGAAAATCTATTAGAATAACCAATCAGAACTAACAATGGTTTTTTTGAAAAACGCGTGTTCGGGTAACATTATTATTATTTATTAATAATGTATCATAGCGAATACGCCATTAGTTTAATGAGTAGACAACGATTCAGTACTCACAGGAAAATTGTTTTAATCCTAAAAACGTAGATTTTAAATTAAACTATTAATATAAAACGTGCCCTACATATTTTTAGTGCTAAATTCGTTTAGCACTAAATGTGCTAAACATTTAGTGCTCATGTTTATGTTTCATAAACTAGTGTTTCATAAACTAGTGTTTCATAAACATAAAATAGTGTTTCATGTTCATGTTTAAAACATGGTTAATAACGCTAAATAATTGCGTAATGTTAAATTCTTATTTCTAATCTGAAATAGTTTTTGTCAATTACTAATTCTGATGTCATAAATTGATTAACGAAACGATCCCGATGCAAGACCGTGTAGCTTTATGAACGCGTCGAAAGATTTTCGTACGATTTAAGTTTTTTTGTTGGCCATGCTGTTATTTACACCAATACGCACCAACACATAGCAAAGTGATCGGTTTCCTCCTGGACACTCGGTATAATAAATATATATAGTCAATAAAATAAGTAATAAAATAAAATAATTGATTCAGTTTTGTGTATTTCTTATTTCACGTATTTATTAATAAATTATTTATTAATATAATAATTAAAAATGATTTATTATTAATCATTTATATACACTACCGCCCATTAATATCAATACACCCTTTGAAATTTGAAATTTGCCCAATATTCAGATCAATGTAACTTTGTCAAATTTCAACGAAAATTCAAAAACTTTTTTTTTAAATTAAAGCCTGAAGCCTCTACTTTAAAATCCTATACTTTATTTTATCCATCCCTCCCTTTTTCACTCCTCCTGCCCCTGAATTTTAAAGTTACTTTTTTCAAAAAAAAATTGATGAACTTTGAAAGCTTTTATGGGAAAATAATCCCAAATGAAGGAATGGTTTTCTTAACGGAATATGAAAGTTCAGAGTTTTCTTAGTAAAATGAAAAAAAAAATAAAATGCTTTAGCGTTACTTTTTAACGAAGTTAGAGCGTTTTGAAAAAAAGTACACTTTCGTTCATTTGTGTGAATTTGTGAACGAGTACCTTTGTCATTGGTAAAGCTAATGTGCACCGTGAAGAAGTTTAAGTTTTGTTTATTGATTTAAAAATTAGGCAAATTTCAAATTTCAAAGGGTGTATTGATATTAATGGGCGGTAGTGTACTTTATACGTTAATAATAAAGTTCCTACAGTTTATACATATGAATGTGTGAATATTAGATAAGAAACATTGGCAGCGTTTTTGTTAGCATTCTGAAGTTCAGAATCTGAAACCGTTGTGCTCAACTTGAAAAATCTATCTTGTGTTCATGTTTTATTATTACACTTAACCTGGCAGTTTACAATTTTTTCATGCACGTACCTTAAGCCAATAAAACATGAACACAATATAGATTTTTCAAGTTGAACATCACGGTTTCAGATTCTGAACTTCAGAATGCTAACAAAAACGCTCCCATAATTTTAATTTACAATATATAGGTTATGTTTTTGTAATATTCGATCTAATTACAGCAGGGCCTCGATTTTTGAAATTTGTCTACTCGTAAACGTTAATAAATAAACGTTTTCGCGAACTGGAAACATCGGTATCAAATATGTGTGTAATATTCGTGTTGCAAAACACATATTTGATATCGATGTTGCCAGATTGCGAAAACGTTTATTTATTAACGTTTGCGAATCAACAAATTTCAAAAATCGAGGCCCAGCGCTCTCAAAGCAAAAGTGAACTCTTAAAGCGGAAAAAAAGACAGCAAGTTGCACACGGCTGAGCGTTACTGCTTCAGTGCTGCCCAATGCTGCCAAGAAACCTAATCTTGAAACTTGCAAGCGCATAGATATTTGTGCATATGAGAAATTTGGCAACGTTTTATTATTTATTCACATTTGTTTATATACTTGGAAGCTGTCAAAAGAAAATGTTATACATATACACTGTTGTCGAATTTTCCATATGCAAGAATATCTGCATGCATGCACGTTTCAAGAATAGGATCCCAGTACTGTCAGCGCGAAAAATGTATTCTGAAACGCTTTTTGTTAGTAATACTGCGACAGTATTCGCAGTAAACTATAAATGATTTTGGAACGACATTTTTAGTACTCGTCGTACTGCCAGTAAATTTCAGAACACACCCTCAGTTAATTCCCATTCTGTGACAGTATATTGTAACCAATTTCCGAACGTCAGTGGCAGTAATTTCAGTACTGAAAATGAATTTTCGAACATAGCCCATATAGAGCCCCTGGGCGCAGCGTGACCAGATTTTATTCACAGAAAGATGCTACGCTTACTGAGCGTTCATAACACCGGCTACTCCAACATCGTTGTCTTTCTCACACGTAAGTGAGATAAGGAATATATGCTGAAGTGAATTATGATGTTTATGCCATACTGAAATAAATATGAAATATACATTTTATTTATTTTACAACAGTATGTATTTCATTTTTTTTTTTTTTTTTAATAAAATGTACAATAATTTATAATTATTTAAGTCATAATAGAAATAACGTAATTAACGATTATAATTATAAAAGTAATTGTATATTAATATTAATTCCTATTTGAAAAAATTAATTGCAATATAAAATTACCTACGTATTAGTATTCATTCATTTTATTATTTTTGTCTTATTTTTAAAATCTACATTATAAACATTACATTTATATGTTTTTTATTATTAAATGCAATCACAATAATATGTATTTCATTTTTTTAAATAATTTATTAATTTAAGAAATAATTAATAAAAAATTTAAAATTAATGACTATTATTAGGTAGGTAATTTTATATTACAATTAATGTTTTCAATCAAGAATTATTAATAATAATATAAATTTACTTATACAATAATAGTCATTGATATTATTAAATGAAATATTGTAATGACATAAAATAAAAAAATAATAATGAATAATATATTTCATTAATATATTATTTAACACAGGTTTATTTGTTAATTAAAAAGTAAACTTAAATTATTATTGTTAAAATGTTGCTCCAATTTGCCGTATAACCTGTAAAATGCTTGTTTGTCATTCAGGACTTAATAACTCGTTTTCACAGTTGTCACAGCAACTTAGTAATTACGGGGATACCAATTTAACATTGGTTGATTCATATTTGAATTGTATTTGTTAGACTAAATATAGCTCTATTTAGAAATACTTATTGGTCTGTATATGGATATTCAAATTAAAATAATTTTGATTAGTAATGCTTCATAGAAAATCAATTGGGTAAAATATGATTACACAGACTATTTAATTTATAAGTATTTCCATTTACAACTATATTTAGTTTAACAAATACAAAGGAAAAGTGGATCAATTAGGAACAGAAATTGCATACACACCAATAGAATTAACACAATTGGTATCTAAAAGTATTTTTTTAAAGGAATTATTTGTTTACGATAATACTGTCGTGTTTTTACATGTTACATGCATAAATTTTACTTTACTTACACCCTATTAAAAATTGATTATTTAATATTGAAATATACAGCTGTTGTTATTAGGAATTATCAAGCTCTATGTTTCAATACTAAATAAGCAATATTTAATAGTGTGTAAGTAAAATAAAAATTATTTTACTTACACACTATTTGTATTTGTTAAACTAAATATAGTTCTAAATAGAAATATATATAAATTAAATGGTCTGTGTATTCATATCCTACCTAATTGATTTTCTATGAAGTTATTATATGAAAAAATAAAGTTGATATTCTATGAAATTATTTTAATTTGGATATCCATGTACAGACTGATAAGTATATAATATAATATATAATATAATAATACAGCTATATTTAGACTAACAAATACACTTCAAATGTGAAACAACCGTTGACAAAAACCACATAGATACCAATAGATATAGTCCTATTGGTATATATATATATAATAAATAAAAAGAATTAAAAAACTAAAAGCAATTATACAAAGCTATGTATAAATATTTATACGGAATAATTGAACTATGTGTGGTAATTAAGGCCATGTCGAAAGCGTTTCTTCTGTCACTCTCGCACTATGCAGTGTTATTTAAATTAATTTTGTGTAAATAAATAATTTTATAAAAGGAGCACTGTACTGCAATTAATTTTCATTGGGAGAATGTCATTAATTGTAGAAATAAAACATCCACAATCTGTGTTAGTCTCAAACTTGGAACTCGTTTTAAAATTACAATAAATAAACGAGTTCCAAGTTTAAGACTAACACAGATTGTGAATGTTTTATTTCTACAATTAATGACATTCTCCCAATGAAAATTAATTGCAGTACAGTGCTCCTTTTATAAAATTATTTATTTACACAAAATTAATTTAAATAACACTGCATAGTGCGAGAGTGACAGAAGAAACGCTTGAGGCATGGCCTTAACATTCAAATTAATATTCGCGAATACTATTTTTACATAAATTTAATATTCAGCGAATATGAAGTTGAATGTTAAATTAATATTAATTTAACATTTTTTTAACATTCAATTAATATTCATCGAATATTATTTTAACGTTAATTTAATATTAATTTAAAGTTTTTTAACATTTTTGTAGTATTAGTCGAATATTATTTGAATGTTAAATTAGTACCCATGAAGAAAAACGTGCGTCCTCACATATTTGCGTAAAGTTTACTAAATAATGCACAAATATTCAATATAACTTACATTGAGAACATGCAGTAAAACAGTTGCTGTTTTAATAGCACAATAATGCTGACATATTTCTACATGGGATTATAGTATATATATTCATTGTCCCTCGCGCAATCTTATATTTGTTTAACTAATAAGTTTTAAATTAAATTTTAATTTTAAATTTTGAACTCGTTAAGTGAATTTTTGTGTCATAGAATATAAAACAAAAAGTAGTACTTTATATGGCACGTTAATAAAGTTAGCACCCCCACTTTGAAGAAATTAAAAAAAAATTCCATAATTAAGTACTAATTAACCCTTTCGCTACCAGAGCCTCAGTAGATAAACTGCCACCATAGCCCAGACGTCTTATTATTTAAATATGATACCAATTGTCATTTATTTTTGTGGGATGTATCTATAACGTTCTAACTAAATGAAATTAGAAATTTGGAAACTGACACATATTTCCCAGTAGACGAGAATCAATTAAATGCAATTATATACAATGTAATGCAATTTCATTCTTTTAGCTGAAATTGATCTTGCGTCCATTTTACAATTACAATTTACATTTTTAAATTGCATTTAACTGTACTAAATGTTAAGTAAAATTTCAGAGATTAAGTAAATTGTATTAAATTGGAATTGTATAATTTGAAATTTGCCTTTCATATTGTTTGACAGTTTTAAATTGCAAATAATTGGAATTTTACAATTTTAAATATCGCTTTGATATTGTTTAACCATTTTAGATTGCAAATAAATGAAATTGTACAGTTCAAAAGTTGTTAGTGTAATATCCTTAATAGCACATAATATTTTCTAAATATTTAAACATTTTATAAAATATTTACTATATATTATATAAATATTTAAAAATATTTATAACATCTGTACAAAATATTTACTAAATATTTACAATTATTAAATTTATTTCAACTATTGCTTTAAATTAATTATAATTTGCAAACAAATTAATAATTTTTAAGTAATTGTATAGTTCATATTTTGTGCGAAAATCAAAATGTATAGAAAATGTTTAGAACATATTTACCCAATATGTAGAAAATATTTTTTAACTTGGACATAAAATATTTTGAAAACATTTAGAAAATATTTATTATGTGTTATTAGGGATATAAATTGTAAACAAAATGCATACAAGTATAAAAATACATAAATCATTATGCATTTCTATCTATCTACATACAAATTATATGCCTGTTTTTTATATTATTTGTTGTACTTTTTATTTCATAAATAATAGATAAATATAGGGTTACTTTTATTTTGGAAAATTGAATTTGGGTTTTTTAATTTATTCAATGAAATCCAATTTGTTCTAATTTTAATATTTACAAGTTAATTGCAATAAATTAGAATTTTACAATTTCACTGGAACACACAATTAAGTCCAATTTCAATTTCACCTACCTAATTGCATTTAATTGATTCTCGGCTACTGGGTAGTGTGAAGAAATTATCAAAGTATTTAATAAAAACGAAATATTACACTTTGTTTAATATAAAATGAAAAGTAATGTTTAAAAAATGTCGACGAAAATTTACAGAGAAATATTTAATACATATTTAATGTACATGTGAATTAATTATTATTTTCAGTGCAGACGACTGATATGGAAGGAGAAATACTTCTCGTAGACAAGAAAGATGGAGCTGCAACAGCGAAATTACTTTTATTTTTTAATAATTTGTTTGATTCTACAAATGCATATTTCGATGACGAGTATGCTAAACTTCGTTCTCCAGTATCGCTGATGTCAAAACATCACGATTTTTGGGTCGAAGCAAAGCAGACTTTAAGAAGAATGCAATTTGTAGATAAGAACACTCGCGAATCCTTGCCAAAGGTACCATCTCTTATCAATTGGAAATTAACCATCGAAGGATTAGAGAAAATTTGGAAAATTTGTAACGAGAAATTTGGGTTTTCTGAGTTGAAAACCAAATTTATTAATCAAGATCCTTTAGAAAATTTTTTTGGACAAGTTAGAAGTCATCATGTAACCCATACCAATCCCACGCCTCAACATTTTGAATATTCATTCAAAACTCTCCTAATTAGCAACATGTCGTCAATGCGAATTCGCAACGGTAATTGTGAAATTTCTTCTGATAGCATGTTGTTTACACTGGAGGAGCATTTGATTCAAGAATCAAACGAAGAGGATGTGCTTGATATAGTTTACAATGATGATTCGGGATTTGCACAAACTTCTTTAACCGTAGATGATAAAATAATGTTAACGTCATTTTCTGATAAATTCCGTGAAATATCAACAGTAATTTTACGTAAAGTTAATTTTTGTGAAGATTGTGCTGAATGTTTTGAAGATGAAGGATATCTAATTGATGGGAAATCGTTGGTCACTTTGGGTAACAAATTTCTTAAATGTATTGTATATCGTTGTGTTTTGCGAAATTTGATTGAATATATGCGTCGTTGTGATATTAATATGTCTTGGCATGTATGTGTTGAACATTATAACATTATGTTTGACACTGTTGTTCTTGAAATTGCGAAGTTCGTTTTAAATTCCTGGTGTCATAGGTTTAATAATTTACTTTTGCATAACGGAGCAAATATACATTACTTTTCAAAATTTTTCGCAGATATGCATGACCGTAAACGCAAACGAGAACAACAGTCCAAACAATGTTTAATGATAAAAAAAAAGCGGAATGTATGAGTGTATACTTTTTTTATAATTTTGTTAAATATTTTTATTTCTACATATATTTATATAATACATGTTATATATTTGTAATATTTACAGGACTGGAGCAAGTACTGACGAATATGGG
>JABFQE010000035.1:0-10765 GCA_022816985.1 Scelio sp. ZL-2020 | reverse complement strand
CATTTTTCAAAAGATATAAACGTTTTAAGTTATCATTTACCGCTATTAGTCAGAGAAAGAGCATTTAATTGCATCTCATAAACTCTCTCTTTCTAGCTGATGGTGGTAAATGGTAACATAAAACGTTCAACATAATTATTGTTCTTGTACCAGTTTAATAATTAATGTAAATTTTTAAGCCCTTTTCAATTTTATTTAATTTTCTTGAATAAATTAATTTTCAATTTTCATTTATTTATTAATTTCAATATCAATGATCAATATATAATATACAATGTTCACAAAATTGTTTACATATTTTCTTCAAAAATATATATTTTATTTAACTAAATTCGATTTTAAAACTTTATCAAATTTGATTTAAGAGAAATAATTTTGTTTTTATGGTTTCTAAAACACAGAGTTTTAATATTAATTTTAATTTTATTTTGTTTTATTTTCATATTATCTTTAATATGTAATCTCAGTTATCTTCAATATTTCTAATTTGTAAACCTATGTAATTGATTTAATACTCAATTATATACTTCGATTTTTAACTAAATTTATTTGAGATATTTATACGATTAAAAATTAAACTTATTTCTACAATCTTATTCGTATCATTCACATTATCAATATAATTTCAACAATATCACTTAGTCGCTCGCATATGTTCTTGAAAATACACAATAAAAGTAATTATTTTATTTCCTAAAGATAGATTACGCATAATTTACTATTAATTTTTGATTTAAATTTTAAGTTTTATATTTTAGTTCAGATCGATTTTAAGAATTTCAAATTTTAAATGTTCAGAATTACTTTAATTGTTTTTGATTTCAAAATTTTAATCAAGAATAAAAGAATTTCTTTTTAATTTTTACATTTTAATTTCAATTGTATTTGTAAAATATGATAATTTGTAATCTAGAGTTATTTATTCTCGATTTATTTATTATAATAATTTATTCAAATTTTGTTACCTGTATTTAAAGGTTTACCGAAACTCTTCGATGCATTCAATACATCGTTGTACAAACCTAATTTGCAAAATTCATTTCCTGCATAATTTACGTTGTGTGGTCCTGGAGCCCTTGATAATAGAATTTCATAATTTTGTGAATTACTCTAATGAAAAATCTTGATCGCAAAATAATTCTTTTCTGTGGACAATTTTATAATAATAATATTTCTAAAAATAAAATAGTATTTCTGCAAAATATCTTCAATATACAATTGGGTGATTCTCTGGACTCACTCTAAAAAATATCTTATTAGTACATACTTAATATTAGTTATATTTACTTATTCAATGTCCCTATAAAGGAAATATTTTAAGCATGATTAATATAATCTCTATTTTTATTTTCATAATTAATACTTGGTGCCGTAGCATCGTTTATCTCGGGATAATATGTAATCTTATCAGAATTCGCATTGTTTTCCGAATCGACGTTTTGTGTTCCATTATTTTCATTATTTATTTTATTTTCCTGTCTTTTTCTACCTAATTCAATTATGAGATGAGTAAAAGAATCCCATAATGCTGCTACTAAATGTATACTCCACCCGTATATGCGATGAATAGCATAAGCGTGGATCAAAGTATCTATAATTAATTTTACTACTCTAACTAACATATATATTCCTATAAGACCTGCACTTGCTGTTCCGAAACCGACTACACCGCTCCAAAATTTATTCCATGCTTCAGAAATCATTCCTTCAATTATATGAGGATCGAGCATGTTGTGTAAAGATATTTTTGGTCGTTCGACAGAATTGATACCGATAATTCCTCTTGTTAAATCGTTTAAAACTGCTAAACCTTCGATAGGGAACATTATATGATTTCGAAGTCGGTTTAAATCATCTGAGGAATAAATTCCGCCATTAGCTAAATTTCCAGGGCTATTGTAATGCCAACTGGGTTTAGTCATTGGTTGAATCTCTTTAGGATCATATGTAATTTCTGGTCTAGAATTATCTCCGGATATTCTAAACCATTCATTACCTAATTTATACATTACAGGAGTGAAACGATCACATGTTATTTCTGTACCTTTAGTGGTTAAGATTAATGATTTCGCGGTCAAAAAATAAAATTCATTATTCCAAGTTACAGGAATTTCATTATAACAACCTTTTGTATCCCGAAAATTTACAGTAACGGGGGCGCATTGAATTAAATGAGCAACTTGTCCTCTATATATAGCTAAGTATCCTGGTTTTTTCATGATTGTATATGCAAATTGTTCAGCATCTGTTTTTATAGTACCGAGAGCATTCATGAGAACTTGTCTTTCTAATTCGCACTGATGTATAAGTATATCAATATACATTCGGCGTAACTGACTTTTAAAATGTTTTTCTATATAAACAAATTTTGTATTTACATAGGCAAACATATCTAAATCTTTGGTAAGAATTACTTTCCTTCTAGCCATTTGTTCTCCAGAAGGTAATTCTACCAATAACAATTTAGGATGTTCAGTTTTGATTAAGACATAACCACAAATTCTCAATGTACCAGTTTGTCTCAAAGCGAAAACCGTTTCTCCGTAAGTAACTGTGTAAGCTATTTCAGAACTCTGGAGATTTGTGTTTTCTACTTTAGTAGCCTTTCCGCTATATAATAACCCGTATCTTTTAAAATCGCATTCTCTTTCTTCAAATGTAGTCCAATAAGCTTGACCTACAGGTAAGGGGCATTGACCTTTAGTAAAATCACAACGTGATCCTCCTGGAAAAGTTAATTCGTTTTTCACTAAATTTAACGAGGCGTGAAAATTTAATAATGTAATTCGCACAGTTGCGGATACTACTACATAGTCCCATGATCCAAATTCATCAGAATATGTTACTCCTGAGCAAGTGCCATCTCTTTCTATTGTTCCCGCTATAGTAGCGCCATAGGTTCTGGTATGATTCACTATTAAAGCATCGAACATTATAGTAGGAGTGAATTGCCATTTAAGAGTGTTATGCATATCTTTACACATATCTCGGGATATATGTATATCATATTCTCTATCACCTCCGGCTACTACATAATTTCTAGAAAATGCTCCACAATATGTAACATGGCGATTCACTTCTACACGGCATTGTATTACAGGAATGCTATCATATTCTACCAATTGAAGTAATTCTATATTAACATCATGTGTCTTAAGTTCAGGTTCGGGAACAACGCAAGGACCTACTTCTAATAAATTTATTGTTGTAATATTTATGTTTGGTGACTTACAATCGTATCCGGTGATACATTTACCCTGTTTGATATAACTTAATATCAGTAAAGAAAATAGGAAGGCCTTGAAGTTGAAAATCATTTTACCTAGAAGTCGAAGAATTTACATTAGAATTTATTTATTCTTCCATTATAATGTTTGAATGTTTCAATCTATCGGCTGAAACCGTTCTAATTTTATTTTTAATTAAAATATTAATTCGTTTAGAATCTAATACGTCTATAATTTTATATGGTCCGGTATAATGATCGCTGAATTTTCCTTGTTTAAACCCGGTTTTTAAAAATACGTAATTTCCTGCAATAAATTCTCGAGGATTAATTTTCCTATCATAATAATTTTTTGATTTTTCCTTAGCTTGTATTAAATTCTGACGTGTTTCTTTATGTAAGTTATGTAATCTTGTTATCAACCGTATTAAATATTCATCATATGTATCTAATTGTTCAGATTTAGCTAACGGAATATAAGAAGGAAATGTAGCTATGTGCCCGAAGACTAATTCATACGGAGTCTTTTTGGTTGCTTCATGTACGCTTGTGTTGTAACTAAACATACATAAATTTAGCCATCTGTCCCAATCATTTTCATTTTCTATATAATGTTTCAAATATTCAATTAATACATGATGAGATCTTTCTATTGACCCATTACTTTGCGGATGAAACGCGGTAGTTTGAAACTGTTTAATTTTTAAAATTTTCATAATGTACTTTATCATTTTACTTATAAAATTACGTCCTTGATCCGTTAAAACCGCTTTAGGACAACCGTATATACTGACAAAATTATTTATAAAAACTTCTGCAGTAGTAATAGCAGTTGAATCAGGAATTGGTATAGCTACACAATATTTTGTGAGTAAATCTTGAATTGTCATTATATATTTATTCCCGTTTTCAGACAAGGGCAAAGGACCTACAATGTCCATAGCAATTTTATCAAACGCGTTTCCCGGAGTATCTGTTATAGTCATTGGTTGTCGTGTTTTATTTCTAACTAATTTTCGCAAATTACAAGTTAAACATTTTGAAATATAATTTCCAACTTCCTCCTTCATATTTTCCCAATAATATTTTTCGCGAATTCTATTAAACGTTTTATTTACTCCCTTATGACCTCCTATTGTACTACAATGGTTTTCTTCAATAACATTATATCTTTCATTTAGAGGTGGACATGATACTATATTAGTACAAACTGTAATTTTAATTTTCTTTCTTTTGACATAATTTTTAAGTTTTTCAATAAATTGTTTCCAAATTATTTCATTTTCATTTTTAATTTCCCCACAAGATAAGGATTTAATATGCAAGTACATTAAGAATTTTTTCAATTTTTTAAATACTTTATTTAATATTTCATAATCAACATTTTGATTCGCATTTTCTATACATAAACCAAAATGATATCTCTTACCCCTTTTAATAAATTTTACATCTCCTGGAATCATTTTACCAAACAACAATGGACCTTGTTTTAGCATGCATTCTTTACTTTGAACATCAATTGATTCTCCTTCTGAATTTAAAAAATAAACTATATTATCCTTTTGGAAATATAAGGGATCTCTAGTTTCATTAACATTTTTTGCGATTTGTTTAATATATAAAACTTCGTCTTCCTCTTCATCGGAATCTAATTCACTTTCATTTTCATTACAATTCTCAGTTTCAATATTAGAATTATCATTTTTACTTTCGATTTCTTTTTCAACAAAATTTAAATTATTCCTTTTTTCTTTTTTCACAAATTCTGAATTATTCTCATTTTCTTTTTCAACAAATTCTACATTTTCATTTTCTTTTTCAACAAACTTTAAATTATTCTTTTTTGATTTCTTTTTCGAATTTAATTTTTTATCATGAATTTCAACTTTATTTTCTTTAAGATTTTTAGTTTTATTTTTACTCTCAATTTCATTACAACTTTGGTTAAATATTACCTTTTCTAAATTTTTATTGAGATTTCTTTTTCAATTTCATTATTTTCAATAGAATTGGAATTGGAATTTGATTCTTGACAATTTTTAAGAGTACTCGGACTTTTGATATCCCGTTTAGTTTTTTCTTTCATTTTACGTTTCTCGATTTCTTCTCGATATTGTTTTCCCATTGCTGTGGGTTTCAATTTTCGAGAAGATTTTCGAGTCTCCTGAATAACAAAAACTTTTTCTTTTACTGAATCATTCAAGTTATCACGATCTACTGGATTCCTAGAAAGAGCGTCAGCATTTACGTTTCTTTTACCGGCTTTATATTCAACATCAAAGTCGAATTCCTCCAATTTTAACCTCCATCTAGTAAGTCTAGAAGTAGGATCTTTAGCAGTACGCATCCAGCACAAAGGCTTATGATCTGTAACTACTGTAAATTTCCTACCATATAGGTATGGTCTAAATTGGTGGACACAGTAAAGAATTGCTAAAGCTTCTTTCTCGTAAGTGCTGTACTTACGTTCGGCTAAATTCAATGATCGAGATATATAAGAAATCGGCCTATCTTTACCAATTTTGCCTTGGCTCAAAATACCACCGATTGCTATACCTGAAGCGTCAGTTGTTAAAATAAAAGGTTTTTCGAAATCAGGATATTGTAAAACAGGAGCTTCGCACAATTTCTGTTTCAAAGTATTGAATGCTTTTTGTTGTTCATCAGTCCATATAAAGGGAACATTTTTCTCTAATAATTTAGTTAAAGGTTTAGTTATATTAGAATATTTTTCAATAAAACTTCTATAGTATCCTGTCATACCTAAAAATTCTTGAATATGCACTACATTTCTAGGTTTAGGAAAATTATTTATTGATTCTAATTTTGCGGGATTCGGTTTAATCCCGTCTGCTGAAATTATGTGACCCAAATATAAGACTTCACGGCGTAAAAAGGAACATTTATCTGGTTGAAGTTTTAAATTAGCTTTATTCAACCTATCTATTAATTTAATATATTTTTCTCTATGTTCTGACATATTTTTCGCGTAAATTACTATATCGTCCATATAAACAAATAATTCAGAGTCTTGTAAACCTGATAATACAATATCCATCAATCTTTGAAAAGTTGACGGAGCATTTTTCAGTCCAAATGGCATTCTTTGAAATTCATAATGACCATGTGGAGTAGAAAATGCTGTCTTGTGACTATCTTTAGGATGCATCTTAATTTGATGAAATCCTGAGGCTAAATCAAAAACACTGAAATATTTTGCTCCTCCCAGTTTATCGAATATGTCTTTGATATTAGGAATAGGGTAACAATCTCCCACTGTTTTTTCATTTAATTTCCTAAAATCAAGGACCATTCTCCAGCGTTTATTTCCACTGGAATCTGTTTTTTTTGGAACAATCCAGACAGGAGTATTATAAGGAGATTTTGAATCTTTGATAATTTCTTTATCATAGAGCTCTTTAACTTGACTATTTAATTCATCTTTCAAAATAGGAGGAAGTCTATATTGTTTCACATGAAAAGGGTGATCATCAGTAGTATTAATTTCATGAAAAATCTCGTCAGTAGAGCTAAGCTTTTCTTCCGGTAGATGAAAACGATCTTCACTCATTTGTATTAAGTATTTAACTTCGCGTTTTTCTTCGTGATTCAAATAATCTAAGTTTATCAACTTTAATAATTCTTCAAAGCGAGAATTATTATGAAATATTGTGGAAATTCTTTTTATTTCTCGTTTTCTTCTACCAGCTTTTCTCTTTTTTGATTCGAATTCAATAATATCATTATCATTAATTGATTTACTAGGTATTATTATATTTGAATCATTTATTGAATCAATTTCTTCCAATTTTATTTTAGGTAATTCAACTGTTACATTGTCATTACTCAAATTATATAATGGAATATATATATAATCATTGAAATTTTCTACTACTGCTTCACCCAAAAATAAAGTTTTACTAAAATTGTATCGCGGTAAATAACCATGTTTTAAATTTGTACTTTCAATGTGTAATTTAACAATTTTCCTTTCCCTAGATCTGATTTTAATTTTACTATCATTAAAGAAAACCTTAGTATTTTTAAAAACTATACATTTATCATTATAATCTATTTTAACATTAAACTTATTAAAAAATCCTGAACCTAATAATCCGCCTTGGTCGAGAACAAAATTATCAGGAACTATATGAAAATAAATTTCGCATCCAATAAAATTAATCAATATCTTACCCAATGTATTAACGACCTGATTTGTTATACCGCTTAATGCTAGTATTTCTTTCTTATTAATTTTATCCTTATCTTTTACGTATTTAAATTTTATCAAATTAAGGGCTGCACCAGTATCTAACAATAATTCGAAACGCTGACCGAAATCTACCAGGATAGTGGGGGCATTATTATTTTGATTTAATTTAATGGGGACTGTTTCACGGGGTTCATATTCGGTGTATTTGAACTCGTTGAAGCCTCCCCCTCGCATTTGGGGAGGGATCGCCAGTTTCCCTGAAACCTATCATTATTTCTTTTCCTAATAACGCAATTTATTAGTTCATGACCCTCATTTTTGCAGTAGTTACAGAAAGGTATATACTGATTACTGAATTGACGAGGACTATTGAATTGACGAGGACTAAACTGATTATTAAATTGATGAGGGCTAGTATTATTACTATTTTCATGTTTATTTTTGTTTTCAATAAGTTTTTTATATTGAAAACAATTCTTTACATTGTGTCCTTCTTTTTCACATAATTGACACTTAATTACTTTCCTTTCTGTAACTACGTTAATTCTTTTGAACTTGCATTCATTGTCGTTGTGCCCGTTTTTTTTACAATTCCGACAATATTTAAGATTTTTGCAGTCGTGAGCTTTATGTCCCATTTTGTTACATTTAAAACAAATTAAAGCATTTCTCTCACCTCTGCACTTATCCGCGGTATGACCGGATTTTTTACATAATTGACAATTCAAAGTTTCGATTTTATTTTTATTTAACATAGGGCAATCTTTGGTTTTATGATTCGTTTTTTCACAAATCATACAAGATGAAATTTCAAAATTTTTCAGATCATGAATTAAATTTTGCTCGTTTAGCTCCTGTTCTATTTCGATAGCTCTTTGACCCGCGGCTAAAAAAGTGGTTTCGCGAATTTCCCTAGAAATATCTCTCCTGAGACCCGAAACAAACGCCTTTTTTAATTCTTCGTCAATTTCAGCTCGTTGAGCGTCGCTGACGTTCTGATTATTATTTTTTATTCTTTTTATATTAAGAATAT
This sequence comes from Scelio sp. ZL-2020, assembly GCA_022816985.1. Taxonomy (NCBI): domain Eukaryota; kingdom Metazoa; phylum Arthropoda; class Insecta; order Hymenoptera; family Scelionidae; genus Scelio; species Scelio sp. ZL-2020. The sequence continues at coordinate 2,293 of JABFQE010000035.1, read as the reverse complement.
CCTTACCCAATTTCTGGGACCGATAAAAATATTGTCTCGCGGATTCATCTTTTCGTTGACACAACGCATCTATTTTTCCCCAGAGATTTCGTATTGTTACCTTTGACTTAAATGCTTCTCTAAATGTATTAATCAAATCGTTTATTGTTTTAGCTTCTGAATTTGAAAAAATATTTAGAGCTTCCCCGCCCAATTTATTTCGCAAAGATCTAAACAAAACTCTTTCCGCGTTTTCAGGCAACATATCCTGTGCATCTTTACAACCAGCAACAAATTCCTCAAAAGTACAACCATCAATCTTTCCTGTAAAATATGGTATCATTTGGGTGGCATCTGCCAAAGTAACTCCAAAATGATCAGCCATTTTCAATGATTGATTTGATGATTGTTCTTCTGAATTTGGCATAACAGTAATAAAACTATCGTTATCGCGAATTGTCTCTGTACTCAGGGAAAAATAGTCAGAAGATGTGTCTACGAAACTTTCTTCTGTTAAAGCGGTTGGTTTTGGTTTTGGAGTGCGAATTAGGGATTTTCCTACTCTAGGGATTGATTCCGGAGTATATAAAACTGACTCGGGGTCTAACTTATTATCTTTAAGAGTTTTCCTAGTTAATATTTTGTCATCAAAATTTTTACTCATAATTTAAAAAAAATATTTAAAAGAATTAAATTTCTCATTCCTTCGTGCAATATGTATATGAATGTTACAAAATTAAATATAATCAGAATTGAATAAATAATTGATTATTATAATTAATCAATCAATCAGTCTGTCATGTTCTACCGTAGAACATGTCCTTTTTCCGACTGCGCCAAAATTTATAACCTTTGTTACGTCCTAGAACGCAACAAAAGGTTAAGGATATTATAAATAAATTATAATACCCTTTAAAAATAATTTTGTAACTATTTACACATATATACGCATTAAGGAAGGGATAAGAAATAATTAGATACTCAACGAATTAAACTCAACATTCACAAATTTATTAATAAGTTTAAACAATAGTTAAAGTATATGATTTTAAAATTATACAAATAATTAAAATTAACAAATATTTTATGTGATTAAGAGTAAAATCATTTATCCTAGCTAGATAGAATACAATTCGATTTGATTATGCTATGACAGAATTATAAGAAGATAAGTATTTTGTGCGGTCTAAAGTAAATTTAATAAGAAAAGAATTGAATACATATAACCGTGTTGAGGTATTCAAAATTAAAAGATTGGTAGTTCTATGTTTAAGATAAATATTTCAAACTCTCACTTTTAGTATATATGTGAATAAATACATATATATATATATATATATATATTTTCATCCAGTCCGGATTAGTTGAAGTCCACACTCTTCGTTGGTCCCCAAAAGGTTAAATTAGAACGTTCAACTAATTTCAAATCACTGATTAATGAAAGATTATAGGTCTGTACTCCAAATGAACCAATTGAAACTTTTACACAAGAACTTGAAGATATGGTAGAATAAAACAGGAACTAGACACGAAGATGAGAAAGACACAGGAACTAATAAACTAAAAGAAAAAAACTGATGGGAAGAACTGAAGGATTCAACTGAAAAACTAATTTGGAAAAAATTGATCAAACTGAATCAGGAAAAGAACTGATGAGAAGAACTAAAGGAAGAACTGTAATTGTACTGAATACTTTCATGAAAAGGTTCAGGGTTTATAAAGGGAAAAAATCCCACTCTTTGAAAATCTAAAGAATTTTCTGGATGTTTGGTGTAACATCCAATAGTGGTTGCCAAAAAGAGGATTTGAAAACTGGACGAGACAATTTTGAAAAAGGGAGGGGGAAGTCTTAAACTTAGTCGCTCGAGTGCATCTCAACGGTGCATACAATATTTTAGGTACTTGTAATTTTTATGAAATAACATCTTCTATGTTATATTTATCAATACTCATTTGAATTAGTATTTATATGCTATGTTCATATATATGATTATGAAAAATGGTTTATTTAGATAAAAATTACAAGTTTAACAATATTAACGAAGTCTATACTAAAAATCTATAATAACGTATCGTTGATCAAACTTATATTTAAAAAGAAATACATTAGTTAATTTTCACAAGATTATTAACAATAACAGTAAAATGTATCAAACTCTGAAAAATATAAAAGGATTAGGTTTCATCATTTCACAATTTTGATTATCTAACATATTTCTTGAAAGATAACATTTATTAATCATTTTCTAATTATTTATTAAAGATAACTGTGTATAATTCATATTAACCATATTTGTAATACATTATGTTAAAA
>JABFQE010000034.1:0-10840 GCA_022816985.1 Scelio sp. ZL-2020 | reverse complement strand
GTAAAAAAGAAAAGGTATGTAACCACTGTGCAGAAAAACATGACAGTAATAATTGCCCAAATATAAATAAAATTATTAAATGTATTAATTGTGTGAACAAGAAAATAAAATATAATTTAAAAGAATTAAATGACAATCATAAAGCAACGGACAGAAATTGTCCACATTATTTAAGAATTTTGACAAAATTTGACAATGCTGAATAGCAACAAAAGAATAAGATATGTGTAAACAATTTAAAAAAAATAACTTGTGTAAATATTCAAAGTTTTTATAATAAATTTGACGAAATAGAAAAATATCTATTAAATAATAAGATGATTGATGTACTGGCTTTGACTGAGTCGAGAATAACTGAAGATATTTCCGATAATGAAATCAAAATAGACGGTTTTGATCTCATTAGATGTGATTCAAACAACAGACTCACTGGTGGAGTTCTGTTGTACATACGGCAATCTATTAAGTATCGGAAGTTGTTCTCGACAAAAATGGAAGGTAACTATTGGAGTGTGGGTGTTAGTATTTGGGGTGATATCTATAAGGGTAACTTGGTGATACTGTACCATTCTCCAAGTGCTTCTGATGCAATATTTTTTAACTATTTAGAAACTATATGTGACGATATTTTAAAAAAAGACAATCTCATAGTTATGGGAGATTTTAACATGAATATGTTTGATATACATAAATATGAAAGTAAAAAGTTGTATAATATATTTGCGACGCGGGGAATGCTACAATTGATCAAAGAACCTACTCGCACTACATATTTGAGTAAAACCCTTATAGATTTGATATTTTCTAGTATTGACGTGACAGCAATTGTCGAAAGCACTCCAAAAGTTTCCGATCATGACTGGATATCAATAATCTTTAACAAACATAGAATTAGTGAAATAAAAACAATTAAAAAGCGTAATTATAAAAACTTTGATAATAAGTTATTTATTAAAAAATTAAAAGAACAATATAATGATGATAAAAAAGAAAACGTAAATTATATTTTTAATGATAAAGACAAATTAAATTATAAGGCTAATAAATTAATACATTACATATTTAAGACACTTGATAGCTTGGCACCGATGGAAATGATTAAAATAAAACTAAATAATAAAAAATGGTTCACACATGACATTAAACATAAAATCAAAGAACGTGATTATAATTATAAAATGTATAAAAAAACTAATAACATTGCCTACTGGACTCAATATAAAATAAAAAGAAATGAAATTGTAAGCTTAATTAAAAAAGCAAAAAAAGAATATTTTGAAGGTAAAATAGCATTGTCTGCCAATGATCCTAAAAGAATGTTTAATACAATCAATAATTTATTAAAAAACAATAAAAAAACTGATATAAATTTTAATAATATAGTTTTTGAAAATGACGATTCGGTTACACTTGATGATAACGATTTAGCAAATAAGTTTAATAATTATTTTATAAATAGTATTGAAAATATTATTTTAAATAATGACGACTTAAGAGATAATTATAATTTTCTAAATAATTTATTTAAATATAACATAAAAAATTATTTTAATAAATTTAAAGAAATTAATATAGAAACATTAAATAAGATAATTAAAAAATTAGATAAAAACAAAGGATCATTGGACGGAATAACTAAAGAAATGCTTATTAATATTACTGAGTCAGTGGGTGACAAATTGCTCGAAGTAATTAATGATTCATTGAGAACGGGTACTTTTCCGGAGGATTGGAAAGTAACTACCATTACACCGATTCGAAAAATTAGTAATTCAAATAAAGCCAGTGATTTTAGGCCGATAAATCAACTTCCATTGTACGAAAAAATATTAGAATTGACAGTGAAAGAACAAGTGGAAGAATTTTTAGAAAATAACAATATTTTAATAAAAGAACAAGCAGGTTTCCGTAAAAAATACTCATGTGAAACCGCGTTACAGCTAGTTTTAGATAGATGGTCGACGGATATAAGCGATAGGAAATATGTGGGAACAATTTTTATAGATTATAAGCGCGCTTTTGAAACTATAAACAAACAAAGATTATTAGAAAAATTAAAAATATATGGTTTTTCCGAAATTGTATTAAAATGGTTTGAAAGCTATGTAAATGCGAGGAAACAAAGAACTAATGTAAATGGAGCTATGTCAAATGAACGCATTGTAAAATATGGGGTTCCGCAGGGATCTGTTTTGGGTCCTATATTATTCATAATATATATCAATGACATAAAAAAATATATTGGCGAGCATTGTGAAATCCGCATGTTTGCTGATGACACAATGTTATTTGTTGCTGATAGATATGTGAGAAATGTAGAGATTAAATTAAATGCTGTAATGACTCTATTGGAAGACTGGATGAGGGATAACAGTATGTTCTTGAATAAAAGAAAAACATTCTATATGATTTTTAAAAATGACCAATTGAAAATGGATAGGGATTTAACAATAAAATTTAAAAATGTGACGATTGAAAGAACAAGAGAAATAAAATACTTGGGGGTTATTATGGACGAATGTTTGAGGTTCAAGAAACATATTGCATGTGTGGAGGGTATAGTTGGTAGTAAGCTGGGTTTGTTGAACAGGGTCGGTAATTGTGTAGGACCCTGTACAAGGAACTTAATTTACAAAACCATGATCGCACCACATATGGAATATTGCTCGTCAGTATTCCTGTACGCCAATCAGGAAGAGATGGAGAGATTACAAAAATTACAGAACAGAGCCATGCGAAGAATATTACATTGTAATATTTATACACCCGTGCGGGATATGAGACAAATTCTAAATTTTTTAACTATTGACGAAAGATTAAAAATTAAAATTCTAATTCTAATTTATAAAATGAAAAAGGACGACATAGCTCCTGAACTATGTAATAGAATAGAATATGTAGGAGATCGAAGCGGCCGGGTAACGAGACAGAGCAATGATATTGTACTGCCGTTCAAACGAACCCTGGGAGCTCAAAAAAGTTTATTTTATAATGGTTTTAAATTATTTAATGAGATCCCAGGGGAAATAAAAGGTGCACGAAACATAAATATTTTTAAAAAAAGAATAGTAGAACATATTAAACAATTACGAATATAATGTATATATATATTATCTATTTTATTATACACATTATTTATTGTACTATTTATTTGTTATTAGTTTTGTAAAATTGTAACGTGCGAATTTATTTACGATTGTGTAAATTTTTGTTCAATTTATTTTATTTTTGTAATATTGTATAAACACATAAATGTAAAAATAACTAGCTGTGAAAGCTAAACGAATAAAGTATCTATCTCTCTCTCTCTCTCTCTAAAAACTAACAAGACTCACGTAAGTGTCAAAACACGATTTTTAATTGTCCGTCCTTAATATATATATTCATGATAATTTAATAGTCAGATGCACGTTTTTATTGTATGTGCTGTCTTTTTTAATCACTGACTATATTTATTTATATATTTTATACGTCATTTATTTATTTTTGGACGATTATTTGACAATTTTATAAGTGTGACACTTTTTAACCTCTATTTTCGATTAAATATTTAACGTCTCTTTGTGAGTTTTTCACACCTCTGTTGCAGAGTGTGCTAAATACTCTGGTGTTTATTTTTAATAAATATTGTATATTTATTATAATAAAGCATCTTTCAGAGTGTATTAAAGCACTAAAAAAATTTTTAACAACTGGACTGTGGCGAAGAAAAATTTATAGACGACAGGTGTACAACGGTACACATCCAGCCGATAAATAGAGGTTGCAGTCTTTTGGAGGACAATTTTCATTGGTCGCAGGGGATCCAAAAGAAAGTTACTGAAAAAATGGTGAATCCTGCAAACAAATGCTGTGAGTGTAAGTGTATTGTTCACGACGGTACAAAATGTGAAAAATGTCACCGCTCTTATCACAAAGAATGTAAAATTAATAGAAATGTTTATGCAGATGGTGACAAGAGCGGTGACATAATTGGGTGTACGATATGTGTGAGAGGAATGAGTGCAAGAAAAAGAAAGAAAAAGTGTGATTTGAGTGATGCAAGCGATGGTGAATCGGAAGTGGTGGAAATTACTTCCGGTTACCAAACTTTTTTAACAGAACATTTTTTGAAAAAGCAATTTGACGATATCAAATTGGTTTTTCAAGAAATGTTAAAAGAAAAAACCGCTGAATTAAAAATTGAAATTAAAGAATTAAAAAATGAAATATTAAATTTAAAAAATGAAAAAATTGAGAATAGACCAACAAAGACATTTTCAGATATAGTAAAAAAACAAAAAAATAATGCGGTAATTATTAAATCTAAAAAACGTGAAAATAATAATAGTAATAATATAGAATTAAAAATTAAAGAACAAATTGATATCACGAATTTGAATATGGGCATTAATAATATAAAAACAATTAAGAAAGGTACAGTGGTTATAAAATGCGATAAAAAAGAAAATAAAAATAATTTAAAAACGGAAATTAAAAATAAAATGGGTAACGAGGTTCAAATAATTGAACCAAAAATTAATAATAAAAACAAATTAAAAATAACAGGAATTAGCATGGACCAATTTCAAAAAAGTGAAGACGAATTATTGGAAATAATAAAAAAACAAAATGAAATTTTAAATAATGACGAGAAAGTGAAAATAATTAAAAAAATAAATTTCAATAAGGATAATGTAAAAAATACAAATTGGTCCATGTTAATTGAAATGAGTTGTGCTTCACATCAACAACTCTTAGAGCGAGGAATTTTGTATTTAGGCTGGCAAAGATGTAAAATCTTTGACCAGATAAATGTAAAAAGATGCTTTAATTGTTGGGGATATGGACACAACCATAAAACATGTAAAAAGGAAACATTTTGTAACCACTGTGCCGAGCTGCATAATGGAAAAGAATGCCCAAATATTAATAAAATAAAAAAATGTATAAACTGTGTAAACCAAATAAAAAAATATAACTTAAAGGATATTAATGACAACCATGAGGCTACTGACCGAAATTGTCCGCACTTTTTAAGAATTTTAAAAAGGCTTGACAATGCTGATTAGCAACTAAAGTCTTTTAAGAGTTCTAGAATTTTTAAATGTGTTAACATACAGGGTTTTTTAAATAAATTTGACGAAATTGAACATTGTATGGTTAACGACAAATGCATTGATGTCCTTGCGCTGACGGAGACGAGAACTACGGCAGCAATTAATGACACCGAATTGCAAATTTCAGGTTTTGAAATGGTAAGATGTGACGCCATAAATGGTCGCACTGGTGGTGTGATTGTTTATGTGCGTCAATCTATCAAACACCGTGCCCTGTTCTCGTTGAAATCAGATGGCAACTATTGGTGTGTGGGAATATACGTTTGTGGTGATTTCTATAGGGGAAATATACTGTTTCTGTATCATTCTCCGAATTCTTCTGACGCAATTTTTTTAGATTTTTTAGAAGGAAAAATTGACGAAATTTTAAAAAAGGACAATCTCATAGTGATGGGTGATTTTAATATGGATATATTGAAACCCCGTTACTATGAGAATAAATTAAAAAATATATTCTTGACGAGGGGAATGATGCAGAACGTAAAAGAACCAACTAGAACAACACCTTCTAGTAGCACCCTTATAGATCTCATATTTGCAAACGTACAACTTACAACTTCTGTACAAAACACACCAAGGGTGTCAGATCACGCATGGATATCGATCGTTTTTAGTGCCAATAATGTTCAAAGAGAAAATGATAAAATTATCAAAAGAAATTTTAGGGACCTTAATGATGACACATTTATACATAAAATGCGTGACAATTTTAACAATTTTAATAATGACGATAATGAAGAAAGTTTAAGTTATATTTTTAGTAATGACAACTTAAATTATAAGGCTAACCAATTTATTTATTCAATTTCTAGTACAATTGATGAATTAGTGCCATTAAAAGAAATCCGAATAAATAAAAAAGACAAAAAATGGTTTACACAGGAAATTAAAAAAGAAATTCAAATTCGTGATGAAATATATAAACAATATAAACAGACACAAGATGAAGATTTATGGACGAAATATAAAAGTTACCGAAATAAGATTGTAAAAATTATTAATGCAGCAAAAAAGCATTATTTTGAACAAAAAATTGACGACGTGAAGAATGACCCTAAACAAATGTTTTCGACGATAAAGGAATTGTTGAAAAATAAAAAAATAACGAATATTGATTTTAAAAATATTAAATTTGAAAATTACGAAACGGAAACGCGGAATAACAAACAATTAGCTGACAAATTTAACAATTTCTTTATCGATAGCATAGACAACATAATTTTAACCAATGACAACTCTAATTTTAATGTTAATTTATTTAATTTATTTGATTTTGATTGTCTTAATTATTTTAATGATTTTGACGAAATAAATATGGATATCTTAAATAAATTAATAAATAATTTAGATAAACATAAAGGGTCAATAGACGGAATAAATAAAAGAATACTATTAAATGTTTTTTTGGCTGTGGGAGAAAAATTTGTAAATTTGTTGAACTGTTCACTGATTAGCGGTTTTTTCCCAGATAAATGGAAGATCGCTACCATCACTCCAATCAGGAAAAAAAGTAATTCAAATAATGCAAACGATTTTCGCCCGATAAACCAGCTGCCAATGTATGAAAAAATTTTAGAACTTATTGTAAAAGAGCAGCTGGAAAATTTTATAAATGTAAATGATATTTTAATTAACGAACAAGCGGGCTTTAGAAAAGGTTTTTCTTGCGAAACAGCTTTACAGCTAGTTTTAGACAGATGGACGACCGCGATAAGCGAGAAAAAATATGTAGGTGTAATATTTATAGATTACAAACGCGCATTTGAAACGATAGATAGGAATATTTTAATAAATAAATTATTTTTGTATGGACTCAGGGGAAACGTTTTAAAATGGTTTAAAAACTACGTATCGAACCGAAAACAACGAACATATGTAAACGGAGTTATGTCTGACGAACGCGAGGTTAACTACGGTGTACCGCAAGGCTCGGTTCTGGGTCCCATTTTGTTCATACTGTATATTAATGACTTAAAACAATATATTGGCCAGCATTGTGAAATCAGAATGTTTGCTGATGACACAATGCTGTATGTCACTGAGAAGAGTATGGACAGAATGGAGGAAAAATTAAACTCTGTAATGTCTCATTTAGATAACTGGATGAGCAAGAATAGCATGTTCTTGAACATTAAGAAGACATTCTATATGATTTTTAAAAATGACCAAATGAAAATGGATAGGGATTTGACGATTAAATATAGAAACGTGACAATCGAAAGAGCAAGGGAAATTAAATATTTAGGGGTTTTTCTTGACGAATGTCTTAAGTTCAAGAAACATGTTTCATATGTGGAGGGCATAGTTGGTGGTAAATTGGGTCTTTTGAATAGGGTAGGCAATTTTGTCGGACCCTCTACAAGAGACCTAATTTACAAAACCATGATTGCGCCACATATGGAGTATTGCTCAACAGTACTCCTTTACGCCAATAAGGAGGAAATTGAGAAGTTCCAGAAGTTGCAGAACAGGGCAATGCGGATTATATTGCATTGCGATATATACACACCGACGCGGGATATGCGTAATGTTTTAAATTATTTATCTATTGACGAGCGAATAAAGCGAAATGTTTTAATATTAATTTTTAAAATGGTACGCGGAATAATAACTCCAGAAATGTGCGATCGGGTCGAATACGTAGGAAACCGGACAGGGAGGCTTACACGACAGAGCAATCATATTGCTGTGCCGTTTAAGCGTACCCTCACGGCTCAAAGAAGTATATTTTTTAAGGGTTTTAAAATGTTTAACGAACTCCCCGCAGAGTATAAAAATATAGTGAATTTGGACACTTTTAAGAGACGACTTAAGGAATGCTTTTAAATTGATGACTTTAATGTGTATAATTTATTTATTAATATTTAATCTTAGATATTTATTTATTTATTATGTATATTGAAGTATGTCTTTTTTGTGTGTTCTGATGGTTGTCTGCATGGGTGTTTATAATTTATTATTTATTTATTTATTTATTGATATATTAATTTATTATAGTATAGCGTGTTTGTATGTGTATGCGTGTTATTTTATTTATAATACTTACACTCACAGCATAAAATGACCGTAAAATGACCAAAAACAATATGTATTTTAAAGAAATTTGTAAACCGTCGTGTATGTATTTATATTTATTTTATTTATTTATTATTATAACGCGCAAAATATTATTTATTATATTTTATTGTACACCTTTTGTAATATTTTTTTTGTAAAATCAAATCTTTTGTAAAAATGACTAGCTGAGAAAGCTAAATAAAATGATTTCTCTCTCTCTCTCTCTCTCTCTCTCTCGTGCTTAATTAATGATGAGGAGTTAAAGAATTTTGATCAGCGGCGCTAATAAGCGACCGCCTTTCTTTCTTTCTTTTCTTTTTTTTGTATTATATTTAATTGTAATCTGTATATGAATATTACATTGGGATTATATTCGGGGAAGTTTGGAAAATATTAGATGATTTGAAGTAGGCTGATTGTAGCTTGAAACCTAAGCGTTATCATTTTGAAAATGAATAATGTTATTAAGTTTAAATATTAGTAATTGAACGAAAAGATGTGCATCCATGACTTGTTCTGTCGGACAGCGAACTTAAGTCAAATTCTTGCATATATTTCACATTTTATGATTTAAATTAAAATATGAGATTTTGTGATAATCTTTTCGCGTTGTAGGTTTTTATTTTGAACGGTCTTTATTCCTTGAAATTATTTATAAAAGTTAAAATTAAATATTGAACGTTATTTTGTTAATTGATAATTGAGGATTGTTAAGTTAAATTAAATATTTAAACTAAAATTAGATTAATTTGAAATAAATCATTTTCGAATTGAGAAATGTTATATTATGTTAAATTAGTTAAATAAAGTGATTGAGAATAAAACTTGCATAAATTTGATTGAATCACGTTATATGAGATTAAACGGCCTAATCCAAGTAAATTGTCACAGTTTGATTTGAAATAAAAGGGGGAAGTTGATGATGATATTCAGTAAAGAACCCCGTTTTGAGTTTATATCACGCTCGTGGCTATGGTGTTGTTTGGGTCACGACATAGCTATAATCGCCACGTCGCAACATACTAAATAGTGAATAATATATTGCTTAAGGATGCATACGTGTGCCCATGTAGAAAAATCGACGGTTGGCCAATAATAACAAACGGGCCAAGCTTGGCGTAATCTTGGAAAACGATCGTCGGCATTTAGCTTGCCCCAAGCTTGGTGCAACCTTTGGTTGTCAATTGGCGCACGTTTGTCCCGCTGTATAAAATTTTCTTTGATAAACGTGAAATATTCATCAAGTACTGATCATCGGGCCATGCGTGGCGCCCGATTATGCCGGTGAATAAAATTTTGTTTGGTAAACGTGAAATATTCGTCAAGTAACGTTCATCGAGCCATGCGTGGCGCACGCTTGTCCCGGTGAATAAAATTTTATTTGGTAAACGTGAATTTACCAAGTACCGATCATTGGGCCAATGGAATAAAAATATAGTAATTTTTGAAACAATGTTTTGTAGTTTAATGTAATAATTTTATTGCAACTTATTTTTCATCCAATCTTGTAAATATACAATTATATATTTGATACAAAACACTTCCCGTTCTTCTGCCGATCATCGGTCCATGCGTGGCACAATGACGTGCCAGAGATCGAGTGTTGCATTTATATCAAATTATAGGATTTTATTAGTATTGCATTCGTTTATTATTTATTATAGTGAAATTTTATTTTTTAATGCAATGCAAATTCAACTTTGAGAAAGTCAACTCCATTACATATAAGATGTGCAAGCATACAGATATAGAGTATATGTAAAGTAGATTCAACTAACTCACTCGGTGGCTCAGCGGTAAAAACTGAGGTTTGTATTCGTGGGGACGAGAGTTCAAATCCCGCGTTCGACCAATTTTTCTGATTTAGATTTTCAATCGTTCCTTTATAAGTCTACTTCATTTACGTAGAGAATGTGAATGCCCATTAAAATAAATAAATGATATACTAGTATTTCTGGTTCCGCTAGAAATAACAAATTTTTTTGGTCAAGCAAAAATTCAAGCTTGGCCCAAGCATGGGCCAAGCTTGTTCTTAAAGATTGTTCGCCAAGCTTGGACCAGAGTAGATTGGTGTTTCATACCGAAGTTGGGCCAATATTGGCAAAAGAACATCGGCCAATCTTCGCCAATTACGGGCCAAGCTTGTACCAGTTGTTTTTTTCTACATGGGTAGTCTCGATTTTCGGAAAAGATTCCATCACTGTTATATAGGGATTCAAATTATACAGTCCGAGTTATAACAGTGATGTAATCTTTTCCGATAAACGAGACTAGGTTTAAACGATTTGTCTTCACAAACTCTATATAGTTGATGACAAAAAATTAATTTAAAAATGGTACGTCACTGTTATAACTCGGATTGTATACTTTGAGTCCCTATATAACAGTGATGGAAACTTTTCCGAAAATCGAGACTAGGTTTAAACGATTTGTCTTTGCAAACTCTATATAGTTGATGACCAAAAATTCATTTAAAAGTGGTACGTCACTGTTATAACTCGGATTGTATACTTTGAATCCCTATATAACAGTGATGGAATCTTTTCCGAAAATCGAGACTAGGTTTAAACGATTTTTCTTCGCAAACTCTATATAGTTGATGACAAAAAATTCATTTAAAAATGGTACGTCACTGTTATAACTCTGATTGTATACTTTGAGCCTATCTAACAGTGATGGAGTCT
>JABFQE010000033.1:0-10864 GCA_022816985.1 Scelio sp. ZL-2020 | reverse complement strand
TGCTTTCATACTCATTTGCTTTAGAAGCCATTTGTATTTTCTTTAAACTTCATTTAGATTTTCTGTAGACTGAATTTAGATTTGATTTTGATTTGATTCTGATTTGATTTTGATTTGATTTTGAGCAGAAACAGAATACCACTCCAGAACAAATGTATATCAATTCGACTAACATCATTATCGACTTATACTTTTTGTATAACAGGTAAGTGTTCTGCGTTACCTAAATTTCTGTTTTACTCTAAACCACACAGATGGCGTGCAGGTAAAATGTCGCGTGTGAGACAAAAATTGTAGGATGAATCTAGCAGCTCTGCATCCATATTTGCATCCACATTTGCTATTTACATTTCTAAGCTGCAATATATTTGTTAAAAACATCTAAATACTTTAAGGAAATATTCTGCAACACAACACTCAGAAAAGGTTAGTTCATACGTAAAATTTATAAAATTATCCTTATTAACCAATACTAAATAATTTATATTAACAAAGACAATTTACAACAACGTCGTTTGTTAAAATTTGTTATGCAACTAATTCATACATTGTAATAAAAACATGTTAAAAAATGAATAATTATAAAAGCAAACTACTTTTTTAATTTTTTTTAACCTTTTTGAAGAATATTGCCAAATAAAAGAACAATTTTAATAATTAAGCATTTTGATTGATTTTACATTGTCGTTTCGGCTGTCACTTCGGTCCTCTTCAAAAATACAATAAAAATTTTTCTCTGCAATTTTTATTTATATATTGAAAAATATATTCTTTAAAATTAATAATAGATTTCTAATTTAATAAAAAGAATTAATAGTATAATATGAATATTTTGGTACTATACCTAATAACGCTAAAATAGTATTAAACATAAATTGTTCTTTTATTTGGCAATATTCTTATCACTTTGTTTAAAAAAAGAAAATTCCTTTCATTATTCCTTTTTAGCGGAAGATAGTATTGTTGCTCTTTGCAACATATTATTTGTAAAATTTTTTTGTATACTCAGTTGTTTGGGTTAGTTGTTATTTTAATTTTTAACATTTTACTTATAATAGTTATAAGTGCATCATTTATTGCTTTATGTGTTTTGAAAAATTATGTATTAGAATTTTAACGTTTTTGATTGGACTACTGTTTTATTGTTTCATAAAGGAGGGTGGGAGAGAAATCGTTTATTTAGCTTTCTCAGCTAGAGTAAATTAAACAAAACATTTGTTTTTACTAAAATAGTATAAATATATGTAGGTATACAATAAAGTAAAATTTTTGTGCAGTGTAATAATAAAAAGAATCCCTAAATATGTATATATTCACAGGAGGATTTATAACATTTGTTATTTACTTTATTATTATTATTATTTTATTTATATTTTGGTCATTTTATGCTGTGAGTAACGCTAAAAAATATAATAATTGATAAATAAATTTATAAATAATAAGTAAATAACAAGTCACAATCATTCCCTATAAGCGAGTAATATTATAGTAATATTACGTGATTATTACTATAACATTACAGTAATATTTATTTAATTTATTTAAGAAAAGAGCGGACTGTTTTTGTCTACATTGCAGAATTTGAACGTAGTACACAACAGAAATAATTAATACGTAATTTAAAATAAAGAATATAAATGTATAATATAAAATGTAATTATAATTATATAGAATAAAACATAGATATAAAGTACATATATTTTCATTCAAATGTTAAGATATCAGATTTGATAAATTTTAACAGATTATTTGCTGTAGTATCAAGCAGATCAATGTTATATTGATTGAAAGTTGTATATCTTCTCACTATAGGATTATTACAAGTGTAATTTGATTTATGTCGATCTATTACAAAGGTATATATGCTTCTAGTGTCTATATTTAGAACTCTAAATTTTAATTGTATCAGAAGGTTAGGGCAATAAATTTTATTACTTAATAATTTAAAAATAAATTTGATATCATTGGAATTTCTAAGAGCTTTTAATGTGGGAATATTATAAACACTTCAGACAGATTTGTAGTTATGATTTATAATTGGATCTTGAATATTTTGTTTATCTGCTAATATTCTAAAGAATTTATCTTGAATTGTTTCAACCTTTTTTATATGATTTTATTTGATTTAAAATATTTTCCCGTTCTGCTGATAAATGCGAGTGTTTGTAAAGCTTTGTTTAAAAATTCATTTATATGTTTCATAAAGGACATTTTGTTATTTAATGTTACACCTAAGTCCTTTATTGATTCAACATTTTCTAATGGAATATCATTCAAGTAATATATATATGAATATTTTTATTTTTTGATCTAGAAAAAATTATTGTTTTACATTTATTTATATTTAGAAATAAGTCATTTTCATTACACCATTTAAAAATTCCATTTAAGTAGTTTTGTAATTTAATGATATCATTATCTTCTTTTATACTCACAAAAATTTTTAATCACCTGCACACATTAAGAATTTTACATCATCAAATAAATATTTTATATCATCAATAAAGATGTTAAAGATGTTAATAATAATAATTTTTTGCAGAGATATAATTTTTATATTTAACTTTTTAAGTTCTGCTTTTCAAATATTCTGTTAACCACTGTAATATTGGATTTTCAAAACCAAATAATTTAAGTTTATTGATTAGAATCTTATGGTTTACAGAATCAAACGCTTTACTGAAATCTGTATATATACTATAGACTTGAAATCGATATGTTGTGAATAATATACAAGATTAGTTTCAGTATTTCGTTTATTAATAAAACTAAACTGATTTTCTGATAGGGTAGTATCAAAGGTGTTATCTTTTCTGAAATGATCGATTTTAATATTTTCGGTATAATGCTCGTGATTGAAATTGGTCTATAATTAGATATTATTTTTTTGGGACCTGATTTAGGAATTGGTGTAATATATGAGAGTTTTCATACATCAGGAAAAATTCCTTCTGTAATAGATTTATTAAATAGAATTTTCAATATATGAGACATTATGAATTTACAATTTTTTTAAAAAATGCTGGTATAACATCAGTACATAACTTTTTTGTTTAATTCTTTAATATAATGTTTCTGTAATATAGTTTTATCTGAATTTAATTTAATATTAATATATATCTTTTTATTTTTCAAAACATCCAAAACAATTTTTGGATCGTTAAAAATAACCTTTATAGGACGATTTATATTCGAATCTTTGTTATATTTACTTAATCTAAAACTATTAACTACATTATCTTTATCAATTGAATTTATTTTATTTAAAATTTCTATTATTAGTTTATTTGTCGTGATTTTTTCTGGTTATGTAGTCAGAATTTTTCAATTCTTGTATATCATAGATAATTAATTTTTTTTCACGGATTTTTATTTCAGTAATAATGTTTTCTGTTTCAATTACTTTTTTAATATCACTTTCTGTATTTCTAAAAATTTTAAACGATTCTTCAAGGTTTAAAATTTTTTCTTCAAAATGTAGAAATATAGATGTCAACTCATTCAATTTTGACAAAATTTAAGTAATATATTGTATTATTTTTACATTCAGGACAATAAAATAATAACGAACGTTTTTTTAGTGCTAAGTATCATACCTCAGATGCTGTTAAATTTGTGCAACAAATTTTTCACATTTATCACATTCAAAAGATTAAGAATCTCCATCGATACATTGTTCATTTCATACAATACAAATTTTCGCCTTGATTTTTAAATAAAAATGTTTCCAAATAAACACAACACAGAGATATAGATGTTCAAAAACTGCATAATATTATTCAGATTAACACTAATCTGATATCACTTAGTCTCAATTTGAAGGCGTTGAACGACGTTGTAAATAAATATTAATATCTAGAGTGTATTTGAATGAATTTGAAGACGATATTATAATCTATGTGTGTTTACTTACGTATTGTTTTGAACTTGTGTATATATTGAATATTACACAGAAATATTACTATAATATTTCAGTAATATTCCTATGTCCTACTTTTTTTAATATTTTTTAATATTACTGCAATATTATAGTAATATTATTTTAACATTCATTTAATATTATCAAAAAATATAGTTTGTATATAAAATACAAAAAACATTACCTTTCAAAGAAGAGCCGAACTTGCATCCCTCACGATATAGGTCGGATGTCATAACCATTAGGCTAAAGATGACTTACAGACATATGAGAAAATAAGTTTTTTCAATACGTACAAGAAAAGTGGCCTATTATTCAACTGTTTTCAGAGGGAAGAAGTAGCTCTTTACTCGACCATAGATGTGCGCATGTGTAATATCATTTTTGTAACGCACTAGTGCACTAAGTAGCTACTTTGTGTACTAGTGTGTTTGAAAAATTGTATTACGCAAGCATGCACCGATTAAAGAGCTACCTTTCTCACTAAAAACACTTGAATAATAGGTCACAATTCTTGTATACTTGTTGAAAAATCTATCGTGTGCGACTCGTTTTTAACACTCGTCTTCGACTCGTGCTAAAATTACACTCATCTGGAATAGCCAATTATTCCCACTAGTTGCACAATATACTATTATTATCTAAATTTACGACATATTAATATGATTATTAGAATAACAGTTCAAACGTAAACGAATTATAAACAATTAACTAACAATATTAATACGTTTCTTCGTTATACTATTTAATAACAAGCAATACTATTAGTATTTATTAATTCTTACAGGAAAATATTTATTTCTTTGTAGTAAAGCGAGATATATAATTATTTAGAGATTATTATAGTTCGTAAATCTCTTTTTAAGTTGTTCAAAACCTAAATTGTTATTCTAATAATCATATATATTGTCGTAAATTTAGGTATTGTATAGATAGAACTTCTTTTCTTTCACGCACGTCAAGTGTGTTTGACCTAGTGGATACGGCATGCGACTTGTATCATGGCGGACGCGATTTCGACTCTTCCTTTGGTGGAAGACTTTTTGTATTTTGAAAATAATTTTGAATAAACGTTAAAACGTGAGGCATACAATATTACAGAAACATTGCATAATATTACCTTAATATTATTACAATATTCATTGAATATTCATAAATTAAAATTAAATAAACGTTAAAACATGGGACATACAATATTGCATTATTATTGCATAACATTGCTACAACATTCATTGAATATTACAGTAATATTACTATAAACGACATTTTAAATCACATAATAAATAAATTTTTTTTAAAAATAATTGTCGTATAGTATTAATTTTGTATGAACTTCTGTTTTTATATCATTATTTAGAATTGTCAATTTAACGACCATCAGCATTTTACAGACAAACTTGATATGAACTTACCTGATTCTTTCACTACGGGCTTTGTAGCATCAAGAACATTGAATAAATTTTCAATTAAATTTATATATAAATCTTATATAAATTTCTAATTTATATATCAGAAAAATTGAAATTAAGTGAAATTTAGCGTTTCGTTTCATGAGCCTTACTGATGAGTTTAATGATATGTCATGAAATGAAACGCTAAACTTCATTTATTTTCAATCTTTCTGATATATAAATTGTAATATATATATAAAATTTATATATAAATTTAATTGAAAAATTATTCAATGTTCTTGATACTACAAAGCCCGTAGTGAAAAAATCAGGTAAGTTCATATCAAATTTGTCTGTAAAATGCTGATGGTCGTTAAATTGACAATTCTAAAAAATTGTCGTATAGGTTAAATAGTAAAACAGACATCCAAGATATAAGAATCGTGACTTTTGATCATGTCCGTGTGTTCTTTTTTAATTCGTCATTTCCGCTCCAACGCGTAGATGGCGTTCTGTATATTGGATGTCAAATATCTTATGCGAGTTTCTGACCTCTGGGTAGCAATATCAGAGATATAACACTGATAACGACCATTTTATTTTCAGCAACCAATTAATTATTTTCTCTCAAACCAAAAATTTTGTAATGTCGCGTTTAACTAAGAAAAGAAAAATGATGGACGAGAAGAATAAAATTGAACAATTAATAGTTTCGAATTGCGAAGATGGTTTGAAGGTAAATATGAAATAATAATTTTGTTAAATTTAATATTTTAATAATTATATATTTGGTTGGCAACTAAGTCATTGTCGATTTCAAATAAGAAGGAAAATTCAGAATTTTTGTTTAAAAATATTATAAAAATGTTGTGCATTTTTCAGTGAAAAATCACCAGAACAAAATCTTTCAAACCAATTTCGACACTGCCTTCCTTTTAAGGCTTCATCTCCATATACTGCACATAACTTCTTTTGTGCTTGCGATGCGTTCTTGTCTTTTCGGAAGTAATACAATAAAATGTGTCCGAAGTGCACGTCCTATTCTTCCATTTTTAAATTAGGATAAAAACAAAACTAAAGAACTAATCGATATAATTTTTTTACTACTTAAAGGTACAAGTCCACACAGTAAGAAAAAAATATAAGTTAGATGCTCTGACCACGTTAACAAAACAAAAGAAAGTGTAGAGTGAATCTATCGACAAAAGCGGCAATGACTTAATTGCCAACCCAATACTAAACAGATTTCTTATAATGTATTTATTTTCATCGGTATGTTGAAATGAATGATTATGTACCAAATTACTAATTACTTTAGAATATTTCATAACCGTTGAAAAAGTAGTAGTAAAATTGGATATTGGGTAGACAATTTTTCTATTTTATAATTTTTTGGTTCTTTCATATTGTGAGATTGCAAATGAAGCTAGTTCTAGTAATGAAATTAATGAAATACATATTTCATTGTCGCAATCATCTTTATTCATTCTAACGAAGAATATTAATTGTATATAGCAAAAGTAGTATATATATATATATATATATATATGTATATGTAACGATATAGTTTTAGCGTATCTAAATAATTTTAATCAATGTTCTTAATTACTATGCATCACTTGATAGTTTTACTACTTTTACTTGCAGGGAGCGTATACTTATAGTTATACATTACGTAGAAATATACAATATGTATCAAGTATTATAATTAATAAATTAATAATTTGGTTAAAGTGCAGTGTCCGACTACCTAACTGAAGGTTGTTGTAAATCTTACTCAAATAAGTGGATTACGAATTCCGCTAAAGATTTACTGTCTCCGTGTTAAAGACAGTTGTGGATAGCGGTATTACAATCATCTTCAATCAGGAACTCGAACACTGCATTTTTACTAATAATTTAATATAAGTAATGTATATAGTAATTTAGAAGTCAACGTTGACTTTTTTTTCTAATTACTTTTTCTTTTGACTTTCTCAATCTTCCCATTCCTACACTGAAATTCACACTGAATACAGAAATTGTTGCATATGCAAACAAAAATAATAATGTAATATATTGTTATAATATTTTATATAATTTCTTTCGTTAATTCATTTGAAATAGGTAATTAATACTGTGATTTTGTTTTACTGCTTTTCCTATAATACAATTATACAAAAACAACTATTTCTACAAGTACAACCGGAGTTATTTAAAAATCTATGACACAATGACTTCTTTTGTCATTACATAGTTTTAGTTAATTTAGGAAAAATATAATAACAAGTATAATTATTTATTTTATTAATTAATAGAAAAGGAAGTATATAACGTGTATTTCTTTTTAATTCAACATAAACATTAATATGAAAGTTGTTTCAAATGGTACTGTTAATTAAATAATTATAATAATTTAAATAATTAATTATTTTTAGTTTGTTATTATTAAAAAAACTGTTCCACAATAGTACAGGTACTATTATTTAGTTTTCTAGTATTATTTATTTACTTTAGAAGCACTAATTGATTGTAAATAATCTTGCTAGAAACTCTTTATATTACATTATTAAATAACCAATTTACAATATCATGAAATATTTTATATGGCAACGGTAAGTGATATATTTAACGGCATACTTTTAGTGTATCCCGATAATTTTAATCAATGTTCTTAATTACTACGAATCGCATGCTAATTTTATTATGTTTTCTTTTACAGGAAGTGTATATCAGTTATACATTTACATAGAAATATATTATAATATGCGACATGTACTATAGTCATGAATTTAATATAATGCTTCTACATAATAATTTAGAATGTAATGTAGAATACTTGTTTTTTTATCCTGGATGCTTGGCTTCTTTTCGCTTTATCTCACTACTATCATTTTAATATTGCACTTTCTTATAACTCTTCTTACCATATAAACAATGTAAGTATACAAATTTGAATTTATAATCTATTACAAAGCAAAATTTCAATGGTTTTATGATTTACAACTTTACAACACGTTATTCCTATCTAACTTTTCTTTTGGCTTACTAATAATCTTAATTTCTACACCGATACAGAAATTATTGCATATGCAAACAAAAATAATAAAATAGTACATTACGCTACAAGGACCGAACGATCGTGTTTAGTGGCTTGTGCGTAGTTTCACGAGTCGAGCCGAGGACGCAGTCCGAGGCACAGATGAGTGCGAGTGACTACGCACAAGACAATGTTCACGATCGTTCGGTTCATGTTGCGTACTATATTGTTTGTAACAAGTGCAAAGAGAATGGCGACGTTTTCCGTTACTTTGGAAATCAAATATAAAGTATTTTAAATCAAAATCAAATTCATTATGGTTAATGTCCGAGAACATTATTGCAGCCAACATTATTGTCCTAGGACAATAATTTAGGCTATACTATTGTACTAGTACAATAATAATAAGGAAATTGATTCTCACTTATAGGTTATTTTCGATTCCCAAAGAAGGGCAAAATCCGCCACTTTCGGTGCACGTGTTACAAAAATAATTGTATAAATTTATATTAATGAATAAATCAAATATTTCGAGATCTTGACCTCAAAACGCTTGTTAAACTTACTAAATATTATATAATACAATTTCCAGTATTAGTTAACCTAAATCGCTTTAGTAATTGCAATTAAAGCATAAATTTATAAACATTAATTTGCTTTTTGGCTCAAATTAAATGTAGAAATATAAGAATAATTTATTATTATTTGTATAAAACTAATTATCCTATGAACCGACGGGATAACGATTATGTACTTGCTCTTTCAATATGTAATATTTTAATCTTACTAACATGACGTATATATAACGATCTTAATTTTCTATATATTTATATTCGATGTAAAACATATTTAGCTTAAATTATATTTAACCTAAAATTCGTTTGACATATTGGTGCATTTGATCTAAAATACGTTTTATCTAAAAATGTATTTCATCTAAAATACATGGTATATAACTTTTATTTGATCTAAATAGTATTCAACAAAATTACATTTGAACTAAAACACATTTCTTCTGCTGACACATTTGACTTAAAATATATTTTTTGTAACAAAAAAAGTGGTTTCTTTTTCCCCTATTTAGAGAACAGAAAATAACCTATTTACTTGCATTTGATCAAATATACACTAGAAAAAATGAATTACAGGTAAAATAAAAAAGAGGCTTAATGATTTTTATATCATTTACTGTTTAGATCAAATGATTTTTATGCTTAATGTACGTGTACACCCAGTTCCATTGAAAGCTATACCCCTGTGATTGTTAGCGTTTTCGATTCACTACTCTGTACGCGGGTAGAGTAAGTTTTTCTTAGTTTGATTGGTTAATACATTAATCGTGTTAAATACATAATAGAATTAGCCAATCAAACTAACAGAAACTTACTCTGCCCGCGTACAGAGTAGTGAATCGAAAACGCTAAAAATCACAGGGGTATAGCTTTCAATGGAACTGGGTGTACATCAAATGTATTTTGGATCAAATTTATGCACCCTGATCTTTTTAGTATAGTTTCACAGTTTAATTAATTTTTCTATTTCCAAAAGAAAAAGAAGTATCCAGGAAAGGGTTTTGGAATTGAAGCAACGAAATCATTTCAGAAGAATGACTTTGTTGTACAATACACCGGAGAACTTATCAGCTGCAAAGAAGGGAAACGTCGAGAATCTATTTTCAAAACGGAAAAGAAAGGAAACTTTTTGTTCTTTTTTAAATATAATGACAAATCCTATTGGTGAGTATTACAATGCTGTAGTATAGATCTGTATTCTTTATATGGTTAGTGTTTAACGTTTTTCATTTTTTCGTACAATGAATTTTTAAAATCGAATTTCCTTCAATACCATGAAAAACATGTATAAGAGGGGATTTTCTGTCACTCTCGCACCATGCAGTTTTACTTAAATTAATTTTGTGTAAATAAATAATTTTATAAATGGAGCACATATCATTTTTTCTCATATTTTTGTAACACGTGGAAATACTAAGAAAATGCTCTGTAAGTTACTGCGTATACTTCAGAAAAATTAAAAAATTCTTTAAAAAACATTTTATGAACGAAAATATATTGTTCGTGATATTTTTTCGTTCAGAAAATTTGAAAAGAGTTTGTATTAAAAAGTAATTCTTTTTATATGATGTGATTTTCCTGAAGTATACGCAGTGACGATAGAGCCTATTTTAAAAAATTTAGTATTTACATAAAGTTAATGTAAATGACACTAAATTGTACGAGTAAGTCAGATAGACCGTCCTGATATTTCACCTTAAGGTGATTTCGCAGTCATTTTTACAAACAAGCATAAGGTTTTAATGTCTTTCTTAATTTTATAATTATTTAACATAATTTATTCACATTTGGAGCAGTTTTCGATTCTTTGAGTTTAGATAATCCCACGCACATATTAAAATATATTGTACAATGTGATATATTTATAAATAAAGAAAACTC
This sequence comes from Scelio sp. ZL-2020, assembly GCA_022816985.1. NCBI lineage: Eukaryota > Metazoa > Arthropoda > Insecta > Hymenoptera > Scelionidae > Scelio > Scelio sp. ZL-2020. The sequence goes on along the minus strand of JABFQE010000033.1, from coordinate 82 downwards.
GTTTTCGAAGTTATTTTTTGCATTAGAAAAACGAGTTTCCTTTATTTATGAATATATCACATTGTATAATATATTTTAATAT
>JABFQE010000032.1:0-11027 GCA_022816985.1 Scelio sp. ZL-2020 | reverse complement strand
CGTAGAATCCGAATCTGCAATAAAAATTGGGGGTTCCTATTTAAAAAAAGTGATTTCCGGTCTAAAACACCAATTTCCGGTCTAGACCGGAAGTCGCGGTATGGGCCATTCAATTGCCCCCAATGTGTCCTACAATTTTTGTCTGAAACTTTTTTCGAAATAATCAAGTCCAACCGAGTTATAATTTTGTCTCAAGATAAATGCCCCACCCTGTATATACATTATTATTCATATTACTTTTTCCAAATTCAATGCTCCTTATGTTTAAGGAAAAGCAAAGTATGTTTCGATTTTAAATTATTTTTAATAGATAAATAATACTTTTGTTTTAAAGTGATGTATTAGTCACTTATTCTCTTTCTCTCTCACAATTTAGTGCATTGTTTATTAATTAATTTTAACCGATAAATTTTAAAATTAAATTTCAGGTAGTAACAACAATACAAGATTTAAAACGTCGTTTTGTTGAGGGTTATTTATTTTTATGATTCGTAAACGCCTTTTTAAAACTAACAAATGAAACTTTGAAAACGCGGTTTCGAATCACAAAAACAAATAACTGAATAAAAAGATTTTGTAAAGCTTATTTGTATCTCCTATTTTTTAATAATTGTTACTATCTCCCTACAAACAAATAATGATCATAAAATATTCATAGAATATTAAATAATATTCAACGAGTATTCATAGAATGTTACATGTCAGTTTTATATAATATTGTATGAATATTAATTTAATATTATTTTAACATTTATAAAACTCAAAACTGTGACTATTCAGATTGCCAATTTTCTATTAGTAATTTTTCAATTTCAATATCATTTTTGAAACACACACACACACACACACACATACCTGTGTATATATGCACGATCGCAGGTACGCGCTCGCGCACGCACACATACACGCGTGCCCACACACACACACACACACACATATATATATATATATATACATATTTACATAGGTATTTATATATATGTATGTATTTCAAAAATGAGATTGAAATTGAAAAATTCCTAATACAAATATGACTAAACTAAGCTACAGTTTTGAGTTTTGTTAATGTTAAAAGAATATTAAATTAATATTCATACAATATTATATAAAACGGACATATAACATTATATACTATATATATATATGTATTATGTTATATTAATATATAATTAAACTACAAATTTATAACAATACATTTTATTTCCGCAATACTTTTCGAAAAATTTCAAGTACGATAATTTTTCCTAAATTTTGAACAATATTTTGGTGAAATTTCAGCATCTTCAAGTTGTTTTTCATTATTATTTATCAATATTTATTTACCAGCGCGCAAGTCTGTGGACCATGAAACACTTACTGATATTTGCACTTACAAATTAAATTAATAATTGCTCGCATGAAAATTCGGCAACAGTGCTAATTGGTTTCACCGTCTAAAGCAATTCTTGAAATACGATTTCTCAATTACTTTATTGTGGCATATTTGTAAAAATAAGATAAAATAAACATATTTTAAACTTTTAAACTGATGATTTTTCGAATAATGACTACACGAATTTGCACGCTTAGGCACCATTTGGCGTGTGAACATTTAATGCTTGTTAGATTCTTATTTTTTAAATACTTCAAAAATAAATAACAATTTTTTGAACATTATTTCTTCCTTATTTATCATACAATTATTAACACGTTTAGATGCACGTTTAATGATACACATATTTGGACGTGGTAGCAATGTATGACATAAAATGGGATAAAAATATTACATGTAATACAAGGAATAATAAAATTAAACTAATATACATATTATTGAGTTTATTAAATAATAAAAAAAATTATAACAATAGATAACAATAGATATACCAGTGACTCAGCTTTGTATGCACTGAGAAAAATGTTTCATTAAATTTTACCTAATTTACGGTAAACTAAGGATATAAGGGTTATAAAGCTATAAACCTTAAATGATTAAATGTATAAACAACGTTCAAAAAATTTATCGAAAGTTCGGTAATTTTTATTTGCAAGAATCAGAATTTTACTGAACATTCGGTAAAAATTTCTAACATAGTTAACGCACTTATGGCATTATAAACTTTATATCTTCAGTTTACTGAAAAGTTCGCTAAAATTTAATGAAATATTTTTTTCAGTGTAATCTAACAGTAATATATAACAATATTAAATATTTCAATATATTATATGCTATTAGGGTACGTGAAAAACTTTTTCATCTCATACTGATTTGAAACATTTTTCTCAGTGCATACAAAGCTGAGTCACTGGTATATCTATTGTTATCTATTGTTATAATTTATTTTATTAATTAATAAACTCAATAACATGTATATTAGTTTAATTTTATTATTCCTTGTATTACATGTAATATTTTTATCCCATTTTATGTCATACATTGCTACCATGTCCAAATATGTGTATAATTAAACATGCATCTAAACGTGTTAATAATTATATGATAAATAAGGAAGAAATAATGTTAAAAAAATTGTAAATTATTTTTCAAGTATTTAAAAAATAAGAATCTAACAAGCATTAAATGTTCACACGCCAAATGGTGCATAAGCGCGCAAATTCGTGTAGTCATTATTCGAAAAATCATCAGTTTAAAAGTTTCGTTAATTTTAACGTTCAACTCTAGCCAGAAAAAGAGCATCGAGAATAGTGCGAGATGGGTATAGTCACACGGTATGTCGATTGTTGTCGGCGGCCGTCTTCAATTCTCCGCGCTACAAATTTGCTAGCGTGAAAATTCGGCAACAGCGCATTTAATCATCTAATCAAATTGTTTAAGCGAAATTTCTCATTTACTGTAATATGTTTATTTTATCTTATTTTTACAAATATGCCACAATAAAGTAATTGAGAAATTGTATTTAAAGAATTGCTTTAGACGGTGAAACCAAAAAAATGTATCATTAAATTTTACCGAACTTTCGGTAAACTGAGGATTAAGGTTTATAAAGCTATAAATGTATAAACAACCTTCCAAAATTTTACCGACATTTCGGTAATTTTTATTTGCGTGAATCAGAATTTTACTCAAAGTTCGGTAAAAATTTCGAACATAGTTCACGCACTTATGGCATTATAAACCTTATATAATCAGTTCACTGAAAAGTTCGGTAAAATTGATTAAAATATTTTTGTCAGTGTAACAAATAAACATATATGAAAAAAATTTCTATATATATATATAAGAAAATGTTGTTGCGTAATTTTTTTATAATATATTGTCATATAAATATATAGCATATATCTTTCAGTACAATTTATACTTGTGTAATTTATTTTCTTTTAATTTTTTACAATGCTGGAATTTGTTTCCTATCAAATTTAAATATCTGAAGCAAAAATAATTGAAATAAATTGTTATATAACCTTTGAAATACGGAAATTCTTATTTAATTTCTAATTATTTACAAATTTATTACTTAATTATATCATTTATTAATTTTGTTATTTAAAAAATAAACAGAATTGTGTCAGTTTCAACGTGAAATTTGTACAATTCAAAGAAAAGAATGAAGTTTTGAAAATATAAATGACGCCAATATTTATTACTTATTCATTATTAAGGATGCATTGCACCTAACTCAAAATAATGATAATTTGATAAAATTTTAATTCAACATTCTTTGTAATGCGAACTACGATTTGTTTAACTTTTACAACCCTTCAGAGTCTAGAACTCGAGGTATTTCATTTCAAAGTTTTAAAAAGTTTTTTTAAAAGTTTTAAAAAATGATATATATAGATATACTGGCCATGTATTTTAATCAAACTTTGGATTTAAATATCTTAGAACCTAAGCTCTCAAAGATGATGAAAAGTTGCAGAGTTGAAGCTTACAACATCAAGAATGTTCATTTAAATTTTCAGCAAATTATCATTATTTTTTATTTATTGTTATTAATTTGTTAATAATAAAATAGTTTAAAATTAAATAAATATTATTTTTTTAATATAATAATATAAGATAAGACAAACAAAACATAGACTTTATATAATATTGTTTAAAATTTAAACAAATCATTTCGCTTTAACCCTTATACGTAGAAATAACAAAATTAAACAAATCCATTTATTTTTAATAAATAATATTCAAAAGTAAATTATATCTATAAAAAATGCATTTATTAATGACACTGTAACATTATTTACATTTTGAATACAAAATTTCGCCTTTTTTAAGAAATATTATATAGTTCCTTATACAATACTATTCGTATTATTATAAAGTTCAACCGAAAATATGTTTGCTCAGGTGCATTTAAATTTCATAAAATGACATTTGTTTTTACCCTCATTAGAAACCATACGTAGCATGTTTAAAGTACAATATTCTCAAAATGATTTTAAAAATGTTTGTGATTTTCTAACAAATAATTTTTAAATATTCGGCACAATATTTGATTTGCAAAATAAAAGGGAAAATTTTTATACAAGACAGAAGAGAATTAAAAGTTTAAATTACAATTAACTAATTTATTCATACGTATTCAAATACGCTCGATGTGCAGTCTACCAATCTTTATTTATAAAATCTGAAAAATTAAAATTACATAACATATTTCATTGCGATATACCCTTTCAAAATTGTATATGCAAAAATAAATATAAACTGTAAAACTATGAATTCGTAAATTTATACAAAATCTAATAAAACATGGAAAATAGTAATTTCTCATGTATTTAGATATGTAGTTTATAATATAGTTCTTGCATTATTTCTGCTGTTTGTTCAACATAATATTTTTCTCTGTGTATGTCAATGTAAAAATTACCATTCTATTTTAATATCTTTACATTAATCATATTGCATTTTTTATTTACATTAATAAAATGTATGTATAACATTATTCTTTTGAAAGAATAATAACACAATATATATTTATAGTATTTTAAATGTATTTTAAAATGTATACTAATTAATTAATTTTAATTATTAATATTCAGTTAAATAATAAGTTTAGACTTATTTCCATAAAATTGATAACTGAATTCATATTATATTGCATTGTTTATAATACATCGATATGAGTGATTTAATAGAATTAAAAGCAATGTTAAATGTAACGGAAGAAGACAATGGTCAAGAAAGAATTCTAAAGGAAACATTATGGCAATGAAATATGAACATAAAATTTAGAATATCATAAAAGATGTAAAATCATTGCTGCATTATTTGTTACCTATAAACAACAGAAATTTGTCAAAGATTTGTTGAAAATGTTGTTATTAAATAATAATACTTAATACTGAGCGATTTTGTAAATGTACTAAATTAATTTTTGTATTCTTTAATGTTCGATTTTGTAGAACATTACTATTCATTGTAAACACTGATTAAGATGTAAATAAATTCATTTTTTCAAAATGGTTACAGTGTCCTATTTTACTATGTAATAAATTAATTACTTTTATAATTTTAATTACTTAATATTTTTAATTCTGAACTAAAACTAATCTGTTTTTTGATGAATTTTCAAATGGAATTTGTCACAAGAAATGTCTTATTTATACCACACGTTTTTATAATTTCTTAATTTTATGTTCATATTTTATTACCATAAATCTTCCTTTAGAATTCTTTCTCATTGTCTTCTTCTGTTATATTCAACATTGTTGTTAATTTTATTAAATTACTCATATCGATATATTATAAACAACGCAAAATAATATGAATTCAGTTATGAACTTAATGCAACCAAGTTTAAATGTGTGTCCCCAACCACCTACGTTATTTTCAAACATAAATGCTTATAACGTTTAAAATTATTATTATTTGTATTTGAAATTTTACAACAATCTTCTTTGTGTATTACTAAACAATTTTGTCGTTGGAAGTTTTTCGTAGTATAATTATCGTCACTCACTTTTTTAATTTGAATAAAAATAATGAGTTTTTTTATTTATATTAATTTATTATTAAAAATTAAACACTTTTTGTGGATATTATTACATCATCAGTATCGGGAAAATATACTGAATGAAATGAACAAAGAAAAGAGCGATTTCACTAATAATTGCAAAAGTTGTCGCAATTTAATCCTCCGTTGGTCGCATCATTTTTAGCATCTTTATTTAACTGCACAGATCTCTATCTAACTTCTCTTTCTACTGAGCGATTTCCTCAGGATGCGACTAACGGAGGGTTAAGTGAAATAAAACGCTGAATTTTAGTGTTAAAAAAGTCAAAACAATAAGAATATGTTTGTTTTTTTTTAATTGAAAACGAAAAGTAGTATGAAAAAAAATAAAAAGGTCCAAATGTATTCTTTTAAACTGTACAAAATAGTATTTTTGTAGCTCCTGAATTATTATAAAATTTTATATAAATTTAAAAAATTATTAAAAAAGTATTAAAACACTTCTTACATTTTGTTATTCGCGTATATAATTATATTTATAATATTATTCTGTTAATTCATATCTGTTAATTTATAATCTTTATACGTTGTATATAAATCAGAAACAAATTGTCCTTTTAATTAAATCCTTACAACTTATTTACAAAATTATTAATATTAAAAACACATAAAAAATTATTGTAATATGTTTTTATTTACATATAATTTTTAAAAAATACATTCATGTAAAACAAACATTAATGTGAAATAAAAAGGATTTTTATTTCACTTATTTGTAAAATTATAGCACTCGAAAAGTACAGAATGCGTACACGTTAGTGTTTTAAGGCCATGTCCAAAGCGTTTTTCTAGGGAATCAGGGTTTTTTAAAAATAAATTTATTCTATCAAATGTTTCATCACAAAATGACCAGCCCCGCCTTCAGAAGCTTCAGGAGAATTATTTTAATCCCAAAATCACATACTTAAAATAAAAATATTACAATGAAGTGGTTTTTAAAAATTTATAGTGCTAAATTCTTAAAAACCACTTCATTGGAATATTTTTATTTTAAATATGTGATTTTGGGATTAAAATAATTCTCCTGAAGCTTCTGAAGGCGGGGCTGGTCATTTTGTGACAAAACATTTGATAAAATATTTTTATTTTTAATGAACCCTAATTCCCTAGATAAACGCCTTGGACATTACCTTAACACGAGCGTCAACAATGCAAACCATTGTTGCCAAAGTTGCTAGTTTTATAGTGCTCGAATAAATAGTATTATGCTATCTAGCAAAATTTACGTTCTGCGGGTCTTATGTACTTCATTTCTTTTGCTTCTTGTTCAACTTTTTTTTTATACTATTTTGAAATGAATGGTTTTACATGTTGAAAAAAAGAAAAAAGTTTTACGTAAATACATTAATTATGTAAAAGCGATTAATTGTAAATTATTAATGTATAAATATACTTTGTTTTATATAAAATTTTGTAGAAACTTTTAGTCAATCATTAAATGCTGAATTGATATAATTTCTGTATGAATCATATTAAATTGCATAAATTACAAAATATTTTGCAAAATTTTCAAAAAATACAATGCATAAAAATACGTAAACAATGTAAAAGAAGAATGTAAAACATTTGATAGATACGATGTTTTAATATAGCATTACTACTTTTCTGTATGTGTAATTTCTATATGTTTCTATAACGTTAAACGTTCATTTTGTTTTAATCGTGTGCATAAGTTTTAAAACCTTTTAACATGTATACATCATTAGGAAATCGCTCAGAAGAAAGAGAAGTTCGATGAAAATTTATGCAGTTGGATAAAGATGCTAAAAATGATGCGAGTAACGAAGAATTAAATTTGCTTTCCTGAAGTATTAATTTATACGGGGGATGCATTTTTGGGGGTTTTCGGAAGCTTCAATTAAATAACGAATTAATACGTTTTGTAGAGGATTGTTTCCTGTACATGAAAATCATAATTTAATTTGGCACAAATGAAATTCAATATTTAAAACATTGACCTAAACTATAATTATTGCTCGATTTGGCAGCATTTTTTACGGGGGGGGGGGGGGTTCATTTTAGGGTGCTTTCCGTGGTGAAATTGAAAAAAATAATTAATACGTTTTATAGAGGACTGTTTCCCGTACATAAAAATCATAATTTAATTTGGCACAAATTAATTCATGTGATGAATTTTTAATTGTGATTATTGTTCTACGCCTTATTTCAGCCGTACATACATATATGCATTGTTATATTTTGTTATTATTTGTAGTAACATGTTATTATCAAATTTTATACTGTTATGATGGGACCATATATCGAACTACCGAAATTTTTCTAAGTCCTTTATCGTTTAAATTAAACGTATGGAACTTCACGTACACCCAGATTATTTGAATTATGGTCCACTGAATTTAATTAATTTTGAATTTAAGTTGGCACCACTACTTCTCGAGTATAGAAAAAAATTGGAGCAATATGGAATACTGTGCAATTCTTATTATTTATTAAGCATAATTTCAATATATGCCAAACAATATAATTCCAACATTTAATGCACACAAAACGTCAAATTCTACAATATCACGTATTGCTCCAATTTTTTTCTATATTCAAGTGATAGTGGTGCCAACTTAAATTCAAAGTTCAAAAAATTGAAAGGTCCATGATTCAAACAATCTGGGTGTACATAATTTAAGAGGATCCTCATGCATATTTCTAGGGAATTAGTGTTATTTGTATAAATATCTTTCAAACTTTAAAATAATATTTTATAGACAATTTAACGATTCTTGCATAATGGAAGAACAAAAGTAAAATATATTACCCAAACTTGTGTATATATTATTATCGTTGTAACCTTTCGCGATTTTTAATCAGTTCAAAAACCGGAAAGGTTACGACGACAATAACATATATATCAAATTGTATATTCTAATTTACCTTTATTCTCCCATTATGCAACAATCGTTGGATTATCTATGGAATGAAAATTTAACATTTTAAATATGTTTATTTAAAATACACTGATTCCTTACAAAATGCTTGAAGGATCCTCTTAAGATACTTAGAATAATATTTACTATAAATCATTTAATTTACATAAATTGAAACTGTACAAAATTGTTCTTATGTCTCAATTTTACTATGCTGAGAAGTAAAATTTCATGAACTAATTTTTTCAGTGTATGTACAATTAATAGCGATGTTATATTATAAGTTTATAAGTTACCGCTCTCGTATACTTTATTGCGGTTGTTATCAAGTCATATTATCACCTTACATTATCTAAAGTATTATTTATTATTGCTATAATCATCATCAGTGTCATATACTTATACATACCCTATGAGTAAATAATATTAAATAATATTGCAGGTACTTTGCAGGAATATTAAATCTACCAGTAATGTGCCTGCAATATTATTTAATATTATTCGCTCATAGGGTATTATGTAATAGTAATAATTGTTATAACAAAAAATATATTGATTGATACTGTTATAAAATAATGTAGTATGTAAAATTAATACTTAAGGAAAGCAAATTTTCAAATATACAACAAATAAATATAAAGTGTATGAAATATGATACGCTAATGAAACACTATATAACAAATGTAATAGCACCTTATAAAAATGTTCATAAAAATATAATTTTTAAAAAAAGTGGATTTATTGTAACAGTAAGAAAATTTTATGTTGAGTCATTAATTGGAAATTGATGAGTTTCCATTAATTTTGGAGATATATAGCGTATTCGGAAACGAACAATATTTTTTATTAATAAAGGATAAACAATTCAGTTCACATAAGTGCATCATTTATTAATATAAAATATTGTTTGATTTCGAATACGCCAATACAGTAATTGATGAATTATGAATGCGTAATAACCGGTTAAGGTGAAATGTCAAGCGCTTCATCTGTCACCCTCGCACTATGTAGTGATTTTGAGATTAATTTTGTATAAATAAGTAATTTAATAAAGGGCTGTGTAGGTCACTACGTATACTTGAAGAAAATTACATCAAATAAAAAAATTGCTTTTTAACATGAACTGCTTTCACAATTTATGAACGAAAATATATTGTTCGTGATATCTTTTCGTTCATGAAATTTGAAATGAGTTCGTATTAAAAGATAATTCTTTTTATTTGATGCAATTATCCTGAAGTATACGCAGTGATGTACAGAGCCCTTTTGTTTAAATATTTTATTTATATACACTTAATGTAAATGACACTAAATTGTGCGAGAAAGTCAGATAGACCCGCCTGATATTTCACCTTAAGGCCATGCTCCAAGCGTTTCGTCTGTCACTCTCGCACTATGCAGTGTTATTTAAAATAACTTTGTGTAAATAAATAATTTTATAAAAAAAGCTAATTAGCGCCATTCATTTTCATTGGGAGAATGTTATTAATTGCAGAAATGAAATATTTGCAATCTGTGTTATTCAGCTTAATGGAACGCGTTTATTTATTGTAATTTTAAAACGCATTCTATTAAGCTGAATAACACAGATTGCAAATATTTCATTTCTGCAATTAATGGCATTCTCCCAATGAAAATGAATGGCGCTAATTAGCTTTTTTTATAAAATTATTTATTTACACAAAATTAATTTAAATAACACTGCATAGTGCGAGAGTGACAGATGAAACGCTTTCGACATGGCCTTAAGTAAAACTTAGGTTTGTGTTTGTCGTCGACCAACTCCAGTGTTTAACTAACAACGAAAATTGAGTTTAGGCTCGCAAACACCGTTAAACAAAATTATATACATATTATATAATATATAATAATAATATATATATATATATGTATATATAATTAAAATAATGAAGCCATTTCTATTACAATTGTATTTTTTTAAACATATTTTACTATTGTAATTTACTTATTAATATACTATATATACAGGGTGTATCAAAAGTTCCGGGACAGCTAAATTTCTCGAGAAATACATATCCAATTGAGAAACCAAAAAACACGTATACGATGTTTTTCAAAAATCTACCCAATGACACCAAACATGATACCCCAGCCCCACCCCTTGCGGGTGGGGCGGGGGGCAACTTTGAAATGTTAAATGGAACCCCCCATTTTTTATTGCAGATTCGGGTTCAGC
>JABFQE010000031.1:0-11075 GCA_022816985.1 Scelio sp. ZL-2020 | reverse complement strand
ACGGGCTAATGACCGTCCTTTCGGAATCGTACCGGTATATAATACTAACTCAGGGTCTAAATTACTATCTTTCAATGTTTTCCTGGTAATTATTCTATCTTCAAAGGGTTCGGTCATTATTTAAAAAACACGGAAATATCATTCTTTATTATCATGACTAACTTTGTCATAAGTGGGAAACGAGTTACCAATTAATAGTAGGCTTAAAGGGGACACTAACTTGATATATGTTTTTGATGACAGAATTAGCAACTTTTCTTATTCAAAATTTTATCCCTTCATCCCTCTCACAACAAGACCGCTGCAATGCACAGAGCGAATATAACAGTGTTTTATGTCCTACGAAACAGTTGTCCATCCGAACAACTATTCTATTGTAGACATGTTTGGTCCTACCGACTGCGCCAATTTTTCTAACCGTTTGTTACGTCCTGGAACGTGACAAAAAGTTGAGGACATTACACTTCAAGGTGTAACACCCTGTTTAGTTATACTGCTCGATGTAGTTGCTGAGATGTGTTGCAATAGGAAGGGTGTGGATAAATAAATGTAGATAAGGTACCTTGTAAATTAGAACTATATTTTACAATTTAGAGGATTGTTACAATTTAAAAATACCTTGACGTTTACAATTCTAGGGATCACAGAGGTCCACTACCTCTGCGGGTTTTTGGGTACCTTTGCTTTTGTTTCGGCGAAATCTTCTAAAGTGACGATAGTAATATTTAAAACCCGCGGCCGTCGACAAATCTTGTTGGAATTCTTTAAGTTCTAACTCACTAATCCCTATAGGATTAGGAAAAGAATTAAAGTAATTGTTGACAATGTTCTTGGTATTGTCAGCGTTATGCACCGAGTTGTCAACTGAATTACTAATATTCAGTGTATTTTGAATACTAGTTTGATGGACAACTAGATCACGCAATTTATGTTTCAATTTTTTATTAGGAAAATTTCGCCGTAGCAAGGTATCGAGTTTATCGCGTATCTTTTCGTCGCTAACCGATCTCTCACGTAGGGCGTCAATCAATCGCTGTACTTCAGAAGGATATTCGATAGGGGGCAGAGATACGGGTTCGGACATCTACAAGGATTGCGATTGATAATATTGGTTTGCTTCGTTATTAAGAACATAGATATATATATATCGGTATATGTTGATGTGTGTGTGTGTAACTGAGTGCTTTTACATTCAGCATGACCTAGTGGTCATAATCTATACACAAGTATATTTATATGTATATATACATACATATTTTATTCAATTCAAATGATAGAACTCCTGAACGAATGTAACTTAGCTCGAAAGCACTTATACATCCGCTCCTTGAGTAAAATCACTATTAGATATATATAAATTTTATTATTATTCAAATTTAATTCAAAATGATAGAACTCCTGAACGAATATAACTTAGCTCGAAAGCACTTATATATCCGCTCCTTGAGTAAAATCACTATTAGATATATATAAATTTTATTATTATTCAAATTTAATTCAAAATGATAGAACTCCTGAACGAATATAACTTAGCTCGAAAGCACTTATATATCCGCTCCTTGAGTAAAATCACTATTAGATATATATACATATATTCTATTATTATTCAAATTTAATTCTACTGATAGAACTAATCCTCATTTACACACACTAACTTTACATATATATTTTCGCAGGGAGAAGATAAAGACTCACTTTTATTAAGGATGTAGCGTAGTAATACTTGTGATTGGTGCTGGATCTTTTGATTCGGTGTAACTCGTGCTGGCACTCGCTTTCTTGAAGAAGATGATTTTTGTTGAATCTTCAACAAACACAATTAACTTTAACGATGAATTAGAGAACTATGTAACTGTGTATACTCGACTGGACTGACTAATTGACTACTCGCGTGCACACTTGCCGGACTGAACTGAAGAGGACTGAAGATAAAATGTAACTGACTGTGTAAAACTCGTACGCGCGATGATGATGAGAAGACTGTGTCGCTGACCAAATTGCGAGGGGTTTTATACCCATAAAAATGCGTATGGTGGGGTTTGCACGTGTGCCTGATTTTGCGTTTGTCCTCGGTGACAAATGCAGATTCATAGAAAATATTAGAAAAACATCTCATTTCGGTAAACACTACCGGGAAATGAGGAGTCATATGGGTATGACGAGCTGAACTATAGCGCTGCAGCTGCGTTTGTTTTGACTTCGCGGAGTCAAGTTCGGACGCGTTGTCGCCGCTTCCGTCTATCGGTTATTCGCAACAGTATTAGATTTTTACCCCCTGCTGTGAGTCTAATGTTCTAAAACTCATATTTTGTCTTAGCATAAAAATTATAAAAGTCTTTTTAGAGATAAACAGACTGTCAACTAGAATACTTTATATTTTATTCCAAGAATAGTTAACTTTGCTATTTTCACATATAGTATTATAGATGAAATTTATGAGGCGAGCAAATTGGTATTAATATTATAATCTGCGTTGAAGCAGAAATTGTCAGAATCCCTTTTCCGGGATACTACTAACATGATGATTTCATCATGTACCAACTTTGCCACATCAGATCTCTCATTTGATGAGTAATTTCATCTCGTGAAAATATTAAAGGGCTATTTATTTTTAGCTACGATAGGTATATCGTAACAGCCCCCGATTTTGAGATTGAACACAGGATTTCAATAGACTGCTGTTCAATCTTGTAAATATAGTAAATGGATTTTATACAAGCATTCTGCAACCAATCTGTTATTTTAATTATATTTATATATTTTATTTTTTATGAGTTTTAGATTACATTGATTGTGTTTTACATGATTAAGAAAATTATAATATTTCATATAGAAGAATTTACATAACTATGTGTTCTTATTCGGTTAATGTCGGTATATATATAATTATGAATGTTTTGATTATAATGTAAGTTACATATTCGTATAACATAATAGTTATAATATATTTGTAAAATGAATTATTTTATTATTTGTTACGTTGACTATAATTTCAAAAAGTTTTATATTTAAAACGATGGTATTGTATGTATAAGATTATAATTCTTATATTTAAGCTCACAAACAACATATTGGTCAAGGTTATTGCCTTTATTTTATTCTATTCAGAATGCTTCTTAACTCTACTAACGGTCATTCATGGCGTGAGGTGTCGAATTGCAGATCGCGGCGTCGCACTGTCTAGTCGCGCGGCGATAGTTTTCCGGCTCGTTGTCCCTCATGCCGCTTATAATACGGACCGGCATGCGTTCATCTTCTTCGGGCCTCGTGGTTCCGGCATTCTTGAGTAGCCGATGCCGCTGTCTCCTTCCGATGACTGGCGTCATGGTACTTGTATCTCTTGATACATTTTCTTTGATAAAAACTGGCACGATAGTTCCAGTGTTATATATATTTTTTTCTTACTAAGATAATATTCATATTCTGTATTTTTATTATAGATGATACATATATATATTTATTTATTTTACGTTATTATTAGTTTCCTTATTTTACAAGTTTAAGGATATTATTGCTTATTTACTATTTATTTTTACTTTATTTACCTTGTATTTTGAGGTAAGTTAATTTAATAGTATTTCTTCCCTCTGGTTTCATTCGTAGTATAATGTACGATTTTTGCCTTGCGTCTTCAAAGTGGATGACGTAATTGTGGACGATTGTCGATTTCTCGTCTAGTGAGGTAGGTTAGTTCGTCATAGTTTTGTCTGTATTATAAACATGGTCTTTGCTTCGCGACCTTGAAATAGACGATGTAGCCATTGCGGCATTGAGGAACTTGACTTTGCTATCTCTAAACAGTTGATGATTCGTGCGTTTCTTTTTCGATACATTTTCTTTTCTTCCGATGAGTTTGATGATTGTAATTTTACATGAGGATTATTTATTTCATATTATTCTAATAGGATAATATGAAATTTACAATAGTTTACAATATTCATTCGATTCTTCTGTTACAGTATATAGTTTTCAGAAGGAGCAAATGTTTTATCTCGAAGAAAGTTATTTCCTAATTTTTAATTTTTACTTTTCTCAAGAATAATAAAAGATTTTGTGAAATGTGAATAATTTCTTCCTTCAAATCATTGAATTGCATTTCACTTTCCTTTACGTAAATTATAATTTACTTTATTTATAATTAGTAGTTATTTCTATTTGCCATAAATAATTCTTATTTCAAAAAAAAATTTTAATTTGGCTCGTAATAGGTACTTATAATGTGATAACTACAAACTAATTGAATACATTTTGATTACTTTTACTTTCAAATATTTTATATGCAAAATTGCGATAATAACAATTGCTTATAATAAGTATCCATACGTTTTCAATTAGAGTATGAGTATTTATCGTAGTTATAATGTAACTACAATTAGTGATTAGTGTGTTAATTATTAGTATGTTAGTTATTATACCTTTTTTAGTTCTCAATTTTGATATTTTTACTTTATATGTATGCACTTATTAACCTATTCGTACTATAACTTCGAAATCTCAACCTTGTTATTTTAATCTTAAGTCATGCTTTTAGTAATGTAAGATATTTAAGATCTCTCTATTCTAAGTAAGAATTTATAAAAGTTTGTAAAAGGTATATGTATCTTAATTTTATTGCTCTTAAATTATGTTAGAATTATTGTTAACAATTCAACTTTCAATCGATTAATATTTGTTAATTTCTGTCATTCGCTTTTAGTTATTATTTATTTGAACAATGTAATTAATTTTATAATCAATCACATAATTCTTATTTTATTTTCGTATAATTTGTTAGAGAAAAAAAAATTTTGTTATTCATTAACTAGTATTATTATTATTACTATTTATTATTTATTTATTTATTTGTCAAATAAATGAATAATTGGTTGGTATTTATTTCTTGAATGCAAAATTAGTATTATAGTGTTTTTGTTTTTGAAGAAAACTAATCCAGTTTACATTATTATATCTTATTTCGTTTCGTCACTCATTTGTGTTTCTTAGAGTTTAGGCGTTACTTTCACTTATTTCATATTTGTTCATTTTCGGCTGGAGCGGCAATAATGCAATTATATGACCCATAAATTTGACTGAGATTATTGAGGTTTGGTTTTCTTTTGTATACATGATGAGTGTTAAAAAGATTCTCTAAAACTTTTAAAAGTTTTGTAGTGTTTTATAACATATGACTTTATAATGTCTGTCTCTTTCTTTCGACATAAGATATTGTAAATTTAACTTAAAATTACAATTTACTAATCACATTTATTTCCAAAGCATTTAATTCTAAATGTTCATCTTAGACGTATTAAAAGTAGTTGTAACAATGCTTTTTTAATTAATCTTTTATTTTGTCTACGTGTTTGAATTATATTATGATCATAAAAGTTTATTTTTAGTAATTTGTAATTCAGATTATTTATAAAATTCTCAACATTTATTTTCTGCGTTATTATTTATTATTCTCAATACGTATATGTATATACTAGATTTCGTTAACTCTTTCATCGAATTTCCCTTCGTTTTCTTATAAAAATTTAATTTTGCAAAATTCGGTGTTATTTTGACATGTTTCACAATTATAAGAATTAGAGTATAAGAATTGTTGTATTCGAGAATCAAATATATCATCTGTAAAATGTTTATAATTATTAAAGTTTTTATAAAAGCAGTTAAAATTAAGTTTGAAATGTGACATGCTTAAGTTATATATTACTGCCACAAAAATTTCTGTAAATAGAAAATTAAATTATACAAATAGTTTTCAATTTTTATATTCTTTGGGCTAATGAGTTGGTTATATAAAATTATAGCATAAAATTCTAAGATTTATGCAAATATATATTTTTATAATTGATAATTCTGAAGGGTGTCATTGGTCTTTCAATCCATAAACTGTTACGACTAAGTAGTATGATATTTTGTATTTTCTTTTGACTCGTTTATTCTTTTAGTATAAATTAGATGTTTGTAATCAACATTTAGATATCTATGGAATATAAAAATATTAAACAACTACATATTTTCCTGTTCCTAGTGTCTTCTGAAATATAAATTAGTTCATCGGTTCATACAAATATCAAATTATGGTATAAGTTTGTCGACTATTGCGACTATACAGTTTAATAGTAAGTTTTATAATATGGTAGTGAATAAAGATAATGTATTGAAAATGTTGGGATTCAAATAATTTTGTTTTCAGAATTTTAGTTATTTTAAACAATTATCAGTTTTATTTTAGTTTTTCTTAAAGTGCATAATTTATTTTAAATTTCTAATCTAAAAAATCTAAACTTTCATTAGTATTTTAAAATATGCAATTCTCATTCCTTCATATAACTTGAAGATAGTTTAGGTATTTTAAATGTGTAATATGTAAGTAAATTAATTTCTTTTACGTAGTTATGTTTACTTTTTCGTATTAATTCATAATAAATTTCATTCTCAATAACTTTATTAGTTTAAGGAAATACAAATAATGTATTTCTCTTAGTTCTTTGTCTTAGGTCTTATGATTTTGTTTTTTAGAATTGTTTATTATTTTGAACGTTCTGAAGTGTGGACAGTTGTTCTGCGTTGGAATTGAATGATATTTGATAACGTTAGTGCTCAGCTTCAAGGTTATCGGTCAAAGAAGATGACTCGTAATATAAGATAGAATTTCTGAGCGTGATTTTCTTTATACAATTAATTAATTTTATTTGATAAATGATTATTGGTAAATATTTTAAACAATATATAACTATAAGACAATAATTTGTTATTATTAATTTGTCAATATTGATAATGTAAAAGGTTTTAAATTTATTCCTTTCGTTATTATGCAGTAATTGTTTCGCGCATTGAAGTATTTCGGGTTTTACTAATTTTAAGTTCAGTATTTCAAAAAAAAAAATTTTATAACTCTTTTAATTATACGTTTAAGACAATAAGCAACATAAATAAGTATTTGTGCTTATTATTTGATTCAATTATGTAGGATATAAGGAAATATCAAATAATTATATATTTTTCACTCCTCAGTGTCTCCTGAAATAAAGATTCATGAGTTAGTTATACATATATATCATACATAATATTAAATAATTTTGTTGATTATGGCGACTATATAGACGTTGTAATATTCGTAGGATAGATTTGCAATATGAGATAGAGTTGGAGTTAAGCGTTTGGTGTCGAGTCTCTATTTTTAAATTTATAAGTGGTTTTGGAAATAACAAAATTGGTTTTGTTTATTTTAAAAAATTAAGGCTTGGTTTCAGTCTAGTGTTTACGAGTTGATATTTGTTGTTTGTTTGAGATAATAGTTTCTAGGTATATTCTTTGTTTGAGAAAAGTTGGGTATGGATCGTGAAAACTTTAATCTGATTTTCGGGCAAATTTTCACTATGCTTATGTTTCCCATCATGTGGTCTTCCGTGGTTATGAGTGGTGCTGGCGCCGTTTATCCCACTTTTTCGAAGATTCATATTTTAATGAACGAAATTGTATCTATATAAGAGATGTGACAAACTTAACGATATTCATTATTTCTATCTCGTGGTTTCATTAAGTTGTGGAGTACTCGGCAGTGGTTTTTACTTTTGTTCAAATCCTCAATCTAGTTCAAGAGTAAGTAAATTTCGATTTATATATAGATGCGTGCATGTGATAATTTATATTTGTTGTTGAAATGACGTGTGTTTTAATTTTGAAAATTCTTTTCTTTCCAGATTAAGTAATTTAAAGTCAAATTTTTCCTCAAAATGTTGATTAATATCTTGTTCGGTGTGGTTATTCTTCCTTTATTTCTTAGATTTTCCTCTTTCAGTTTTTGATTTCTTATTTATCTGTAATTTTGGTGTTAATTTAATCCTGTTTGGTAAATTAATATTGTTTTCGAAGATTATTGATTAACTATTATCATCGTCGTTATAGTTCTTGTCATTATTAATATTATTAGTATTTATTATTTTATTATTAGTGCTTATGATTTTATTTAATATCTTCACTTCTTTCGTAGTCTCACTTGCTTCATTTATTTTAGTGAAGACTGTGAGTGAATTAATCGTACAACTTCTCCATTCGTATGCGAATAGGAGTATTTTATTTTAAGTGTTGAGATTCGAGTTAAGTGGTTTTATTTCTACAACCTTTATTACTTAGGGTTTTCAATTCTTGCTTTCTTATTTATTTATAATTTTGGTACTAATTTTAATTTTGTTTATTTAAATTAATATTTATTATTACTGGTGGTTGTATATATATGTGTATATTTTATTTATTATTTATTATTGTTATTGTTACAATTATTGTAAGTATTATTATTATTATTATTATTATATATATTTCGTATATATGTTTTCTTTTTATCAAAAATTTAAGTCAATTATAGATTTTAAATTTTATAATTTTTCTACCGTTCTAATACAATGGTTTTCTTAATTTTGGGATTTTATAAAATTTTTCAAATTGAACTTTGGCATTGGTTTTACAGATTTTCATAATCTTATTTTTCATAATTAATAGTTTCTCATGCTTCTCATGCTTTCTTTTATACTTAAAATTTTGTAATTTTGATATTTTGATAAACCTTGATCTCGGGCTGAATTTTAATTCATTAGGATTCACAAGTTTACTAAATATTTTGCTTCTAAATACATTTTTCATTTTTATTTTATTTTGAAATTGATTCTTTGGTGTTGGAGAAATATTACGTTGTGTAGTATTGATAGATTTATCATCTATCATATTTTTTCCATGTTGGACTTCTCGTGTCACAAAGATTTTTTCAACAGGCAAATGATTTAATTTTATTAGATTCATAATTTCATCATATCGATCACTTTGAATTATTAATTTGCATATTTTCTTTAGAATTCTTTTCCTTCGATTTGCGATACGTTTTGACAGGATTTTGTTATTATTTGAGAAAGAAGACGGACGGGAATTTGTGAATAAACTCTGTTTATTGATAATTGTTGTCGAGTTCATTGAAGATGATGATGGTGTTGATGATTTGTTTAAGTTTGTTTTATGCGGCTCTGGCTCGTCTGGCTCTGGCTCTTGCGGCTCTGGCTCTTGCGGCTCTGGCTCGTCTGGCTCTGGCTCTTGCGGCTCTGGCTCTTGTGGCTCTGGCTCTTGTGGCTCTGGCTCTGGCTCTGGCTCTTTTGGCTCTGGCTCTTTTGGCTCTGGCTCTTGTGGCTCTGGCTCTTTTGGCTCTGGCTCTTGTGGCTCTGGCTCTTTTGGCTCTGGCTCTTGTGGCTCTGGCTCTTGTGGCTCTGGCTCTGGCTCTGGCTCTTTTGGCTCTTTTGCTTTTCCTCCATCACATTTTTCCCTGTATATTTGAAGTGCTTCTTCTTTCAAATTTATATTTTTTAGACCTTGAGGGCTCTCATTTTTCTTTATAGTTTTATATTTCTTTAAGTCCATTTCTCTTTGTTGCTTTCTTTTATTAGCTTTTTTATTAATTTTAAAGTTTATTGAGTTAATTGTATTTTTTAATGATAATTTTTTATTATTTATAATATTAATATCATCGTTTAAACTAAATTGAATATCTTCATCTTGGGTGTTAGAAATACTAATTGGGTCTTCTTCTTTATTATAAGAATAACCTTTCATTTCGTTGTGATTTTTACTTTTCTGTTCTATTGCTAATTCCCGGTTTAATACATCAGTCAGGATATCAGAACTTGGGAAAGTGAAACATCGATTTTTTGAATACCAAAATATAGTATCTTCTTCCTCTAATGTTAAATAATCTTCACAAGGTTTCAATTCAAAAATAGGTTTCTCGATATCAACAAGGTTTTTATTTAAATTTGTCACACGTAAGGAAATAATACCATCATTATTTTCAACCATGTTAACCATTTTTATAAGAACACCGAACGCTAAATAACATCTAGGTATATAACCAAATTTGATATAAGTTTTCTTTATATGAAATGTTATAATTTTTTCCTCGTTTGGTGAAAGAATAATTCTATTTTCAATGTCAAATGGTTCTATACTTTTGAATTTACTATGCAGTATTTTCTTGCTTTCTTCAAAATAATATTTATTTACTGTATTTTCATTTTCTAAATTATTGGTTAACATTTCATCATCCTTTTCTTTGTATTCTCTAATCATACCTTCGTAATTATAATTATTATTTTTTAATTCCTTTCTATTATAATATTTATTTTGTATCTTTGGAGATTTATCCAGTTGTGATTCAAAGATTGGAAAAATATTGTTACTGAAAACCATGATGTTTTGTTCAAAATCTATTAGTTCACGATAATTATCAAAGAAATCTGAGCATAACAGACCATCTCGTTTTAGTTTATAATGATTTGGAATTACGTGAAATTCGACATCGTATCCAACAAAATTAATTTTAATTTTCCCGTAAGTATAAACAACTTGATTATTTATATCTCTCAATTTTATTATTTCGCGTTCACAAATACAAGAATCAAAAGGAACACATTTTAGTTTTATTAAGTTCGGACCGTTACCAAAATCAAGTAATAATTCTACGTTCTTCCCAAGATTTATATTAATGAAAGGAGAATCATCGTGACTGTGAAATTGTATCATGTGTCCATCGATAATAGTTTGACGACGTTTGTGATATGTCATGTTTAACAAATATTTAGATTTTGTGAATCGGTTACGGGATTTTTCCGAATGCGATTTTAATTTTAAGGTCAGGCTTACGAGCTACTTTCCTACTTGCCCGTTGTTAACTCAGAGGACGTTTCTGATATGTCATGTTTAACAAATATTTAGATTTTGTGAATCGGTTACGGGATTTTTCCGAATGCGATTTTAATTTTAAGGTCAGGCTTACGAGCTACTTTCCTGCTTGCCCGTTGTTAATTCAGAGGACGTTTCTGATATGTCATGTTTAACAAATATTTAGATTTTGTGAATCGGTTACGGGATTTTTCCGAATGCGATTTTAATTTTAAGGTCAGGCTTACGAGCTACTTTCCTACTTGCCCGTTGTTAATTCAGAGGACGTTTCTGATATGTCATGTTTAACAAATATTTAGATTTTGTGAATCGGTTACGGGATTTTTCCGAATGCGATTTTAATTTTAAGGTCAGGCTTACGAGCTACT
>JABFQE010000029.1:0-11355 GCA_022816985.1 Scelio sp. ZL-2020 | reverse complement strand
ATTTTTAAATGTTTGTTATTAAATGAAATTGATGTTAATTTAAAACGAAATAAAAGTTTTTAATTTTAATTTGTATAAATTTCTTTCAAATTTCATTTAAAAGCATTTGTTAATCATTTCAATAGTTTTCCAAACCACGGATATATGATTTGTATAATTTTAATGTTTTAATTTAATTTTAAATGTCTGTATTTAAATTGCAATTTTCAGTTGTAAAATACAATTTTAATTTTTAAATATTTGTATTAAGTTTAATTTCAATTTTGTGTATTTGAATTAATAATTCGAATTTAAGATTTATTTTGAAAAGAATTAATAGCTGTATACAATTTTTATTTTTATTTTATTTTTAATTTAATTATTATTTGCTAATCATTTCAATACCTTCCGATAGTTTTCTTCAACCACGCTCTGCTACCAAAATTTTACGTCTGTTACGTCAAGAGTTGGCGTAACAAGCGCTAGGACGATTATAATTAAATTATAATTACCCTAAATTTTTAAAATGGCTAGTTTGATCTATGATCAGGTCAGCCACGAAAACTATTGGTAGGATTATAAAAATGAACACAAATAATTTATTAAACTTAATATTTATTATAAAAATTGTGGTTCTTAAAATTATATTATAGTACTTACAGATTAAACAAAGGTGTAAAAAGGGGTTGGATAGGATCAGGATACAACTAGGCCTGGAACGTCAGGCGAACACAATACACAAACACAAACACATGAATCTAATATATGCTTTAAACACTGTACTTATTCGTGGTAGATTCTGACGAAGCGGTACACAAATACAATGGTATGCTAGGTTGATCCTAATTTAGTCCTATGTAACCTGGGTGATGAGTGAGGAGTAGGTTCTTAAGAGTGAGCTATGAGAAAAGAAGAAAAGTGACTACATCGTGAGTCAGTGAGTGAGCCGTGAGAGCTCCAGTGGTGAGAGAAGAGAGAGTGATCGCTGAGCGACCAGGATATTTAAAGGAAAATCTGAGGAGTTGAGTGTGTCTGGTAGTGGGATGCGTTTTGATCCAATAATTTAGCAGGATTTGGATTTTTGTAAGGAGTAGGATCTCAAAGTAAAAATTGGAGGGGGAAATCCTACTTGCAGTTCACGAGGTGTTCGCGACGCGAAAAGTGTTCTGAGTAAAATCTGTTATTTTTATAAAATTAATTATTTAAATCAGGAAATGGTTAAATTTACCTATATAAGTATTTGTTGTGTTGCAAATTTAATAAACTTTAAGAATCTTTATATAATTTCTTTACTAAACCAGTTTTTCGGTTTTTGATAATTAATTTATAAAATCACAGATTTTGTACATTATTATGGATGTTTTCAGTTTGTATTAGATATTTGGACATTTTGTTTTAGTATTTATTTTGATTATACGCAAATATATTTAATAATATTTTAAAAGTAAATGTTATACGTAAAATAAAAGGTAATATTTACTAATCAAACTAAAGAAAAGAAAATCTTAAATTGCGCAAAATACTAATTTATAAAACTTTGTAAAAAGTAGCTAACTCATAAACATAAAAGAGAAGAAATGTCAAAGATGCGTATGACAGTTCACGACGCATGAGAGTTAAAGTTTTTTCTAAAACTTATGATTTTTTCTAAAATCAATATCTAACTTAAGATTTGTATAAAAATGTAAAATTAGATATTTTATTAAAGTAAATTTCATTATCTAAATGAATATGATTGTAAAATTAAGTTTAACTAATAATTTTAATTGTTTACAAATCTTAAGCTTTCAACAGTGTATTTCATACTTAATTGTTTATTGATTTGAATTATTATTTAACGTGTCAGTAACTAATAAAATATACTTATGTAGTATTATAATATCTATAGGTTTTATTCGGAATTAGAATCAAAGATGAACCTTGACAGGTCGCTTCTGCCAGAGGTTAAGTTTTCTAAAAACTTGTTATATTTTAAAAATTAGTTATTTGTTTTGAAATTTATGTTAATATATAAAAATTGATATTTAAAATAAAGTAAATTTAATAATCTTTATGAATATTTAAATGAAATTTCAGTTTAAGTAAATTTTAAAATTGTTAATAACTAATTTTGAAATTATAATTTTTAACAATAAATTCTATTTTAATTATATGTTTTATTAGTAAAAGTTAATTAACAAACTTCTTTATTGTAATTTAAAGAATACATAATTTTTATAAACCTAAATTAATAATTTTAATGAAACGAAAGAATTTTGACAGTTCACATCTGTCCGAGTTTAAGTTTTTCGTAAACTAGTGTTATTTCTTTTAAAATTAATTATTTACTTTAAAATTTATGTTAGTATATAAAAATTTATATTTAAAATAATGTAAATTTAATAATCTTTATGAATATTTAAGTGAAATTTTAATTTAAATAAATTTTAAATTTGTTAAATAACTAATTTTGAAAATTATAAATTTTAACAATTTTAATTCTAAATTGTGTGTTTTATTATATAATTAAGGCGCATATTAATTAATCTTATATTTTAAACTAAAGAACATTGGTAATTAAATTTATTCTCTTATTATTTTTAAAATTAATAAAGTTAACCTATATTAGGTTATAAGTACGTGTTTTTATTCAAAAGAAACATTTATTATTTTTACTGCCAGTAAATGGGTATATTTTTAGTTTGCAAAAAAAAATTAATATATAATAATTTGTCGTGAATTAAAAGTAACATCAATTTATTAATTTAATTTAATTATTTTACTCCAAGAAAAGAAGTTTGACAGTTTGCATCTGTCAGAGGTTTAGTTTTTTCTAAAACATTTGATTTCTTTTAAATTTAATTATTTTAATCAAAAATGTATAAAAATTAAAAGTAAATTAATTTGTTAGTAATTAATTTATATATTACAATTTTTCAGTTAGGAATTTATTATTGAAATTATTTTATTTGTTAAAATAAGTTTAGTTTAACATGTGTAAGTTTATGTAAAATAAATTTATATTTATTTGTTATAAATTTTAATAAATTTATAAAGTATCAAATCAAGTTAATTTATTATTTATTCAAAATAACGATAATTATTAATTGGTAAAAAAAAACTATATATTTCTAAATTTTTAAATTTGCTTCAAAAAGGTCGTTTATTTGACCTGAATTTACGTAACCGCGTATTTTTGTGTGTTTAGGATTTGATGGCAGTTGTTCAGGAATTTTGTGTTTTCTTCACAAAACGGTCAAAACATATATTTGTATCTTTATAATGTTTTTACTTTAAGTGTAAGTTTGAAATTTTATTTAATTTTAGTTTTT
This sequence comes from Scelio sp. ZL-2020, assembly GCA_022816985.1. Lineage (NCBI taxonomy): Eukaryota > Metazoa > Arthropoda > Insecta > Hymenoptera > Scelionidae > Scelio > Scelio sp. ZL-2020. The sequence continues at coordinate 8,065 of JABFQE010000029.1, read as the reverse complement.
AGAAAATACTCAATAATAAAAGAATAAAAATAATTTATAATAATAAAAGAAAAATTTAAAAGCAAAAAAATGTTTGGGGCGTAATGGTGGGACGTAACACCTCCCCTGTTTTTTGACAAACATTATATATAATAATGTTTGTCATACGCAAAATTATACATTACTGTTTTATTTCCTTATGTAGTGAGATTGTCCAAACGTGTGTCTTGTAGTAAAATTTCTTCAGCGGGAGTCCTTGAGCAGCGATTTAGAATTTGAAAGTTGAGGGCTGATCGTCTTGGTTAGGTACTTCTGGATATACCCCACTGGTTTCGGGTTTGGGTGCCGTAGGTATTTCTTCTGTAACCACTGGAGGTGCCTCTATTTGGATGATTTCAGGTCCCAAGGGGTTATGTCTTCTCAGGTGTAGTAGCAGGTGAGTGACTGAATCCCAAATAGCTCCCAGAAGATATAGCGACCAACCGTAGACAGAATGTAAGGCCACTACGTGTATTATGGTGTCGATCAATAGTTTAATTCCACGCATTGTAAGATAAAGGCCAATAAATCCAGCACTCCAGGTGCCGAAATTTACGAATCCGGACCAGAGTTTTGTCCAGAGGTTCTTCATCATCTTCTCTATAGTGGCTGGATCAATCAAATTTCCCATGGTGACTCCAGGAATGCTATTTTCGTGCCCAGTGATTGTCCTTGCTAGCATATTTAGTAGTCCTGGTTTTTCCGCTGGAAACATGATGTGTTCCCTGAGTCTTTCCAAGTCCTCTGCTGTGTATATACCTCCTTTTGCTAGATTAGCCGGTGACTCGTACTTCCATGAAGGTTTAGTTAAAGGTATCAATTCTTCTGGTGGTACTGCTGTGATTGGTACGGGTAGAAATTTATACCAGGTTCCATCTAACTCGTACATAGGTGGTAGAAGATGATTGCATGATATCTGCGAAGCGGTTGACAAAATTATTCTGGTTTTAGGAGTAAGAAAGACACTGTCATTACCTTTATATATTGGTAATTCGTGATAACATTCGGAAGTTCGTCGAATTCTCACTTCTACTGGTATACATTTTATCATATGTATCACTTCTCCATGTAATAATGCCATATACCCGGGTTGTTTCATATAATTGTATGCGAATTCATCAGGTTTAATGGTGGCAATACTCAGACCATTTTGTAGTACTCTCTGTTCTAAATGACATTTTTGTAGGAGTATATCTTGATATAGTTGTTGCATCTGAGTTCGTAAGTGTTTCTCTACATAAACAAATTTGGAATTTATGTAAGAGAAAATATCTAAATTTTCTATTTGGAGAGGTTTATATTTGTTAAAAAACGTTCCTTGATTTCCTTCAAGAATTACCAATTTAGGATGTTCCGTTTTTATTAGTATGTAACCGCATTTATTTTCCCTGTCTTGTGCAGTGAGCGCAAATATTATATCACCTGTTGTTACTGTATATATAGTAGGTGAATGGGGTTGTATTTCATCTACCAATTTAATACCTTTTCCTTCATACAATACTCCATAATGGTGATATTGGCATGAATCTTGGGGTAAATTATCCCAGAAGGCTACTCCTCCTTCATAATCGGTACATGTTTGTGAATAAACGGGACATGATGTTCCGTCATTTAATCTCAACAATTGTGTTTTCAATGATACCGGTGTGTAATAGTCTTTTATTGTAATTTGTATTATGGCTTGTACAGTGACTTGGTTCCAAGATCCATAATAATCAGAATAGGATTCTCCTTGGCAGGAACCATCATTACTCACTTTTCCAGCTAAAGTTGCATCTCTCATGATGGTACTATTCTTTGGAATGTCCTCTAGTATTAAATTTGCAATCCTAAATGTTCCAGTTCTGTGAATATTCAGGCACATTTCCCGGTCCATATATTTCAAATACTTTGAGTATCCTTTCGCTACATTAGAAACATGAGAATATGCACCACAGTATTGTATTGTCCGTTGTACTTCTATACGACACTGGTATACATGAACATTGCCATAATCCAAAATTTGTAGTAATTGCATATAAGTTTCTGTTTTATTTACGGTTACATTCGGTATATTGCAATCTCCGATATGTTTAGAAGATATATGCGTAATGTTCATATTGGGGGCTCCACAATCATATCCGATTAATCCATAAGAGACAGGTATTATTAAAAGAATTATCAATAGTGGACACATTTTGCAGGCTCACTCAAATCTAATAAAGAAAAATTTATGTTTAATTATATATATATATTTAAAATGGATACGATTTTTTTTATTTTTCTAAAGCACTTTTCATTAATCTGTCTATCGAGACTATTTTTTCTTTGTTTTTAATTTTAATTTTAACATTTTTATTATTTAACACTTCCAAAACTTGATATGGACCAGTATGTGTATCATTTAATTTGTTAGTTTTGAATTCTCTTCTCAAAAATACATATGTTCCAGGTAGGAGGTCTATGGGGTGTATTTTTTTATCATAATATGACTTAGATTTTTCTTTAGAATTAATTAAATTTTCTCTTGCTTCACTACGAAGATTATGTAATCTAGTTACCAATTGTATTAAGTAATCGTTATAAGTATCTAATTGTTCATATGACGGTAAAGAATGAGATGAGGGTGATAGTGCTAATTTTCCAAACACTAGTTCATACGGAGTTCGTCTGGTTCCTTCATGAATGCTAGTGTTGTATGAATAAATTGCTAATTCTAGCCAATCATCCCAATCTGAATCTTGTGAAACAAATTGTTTTAAGTATTCAATTAATACGTGGTGAGATCTTTCTAATGATCCATTTGTCTGTGGATGAAAAGCAGTGGTTTTATATTGTCTAATATTTAATTTTTTTGAAATTGTTTTTATTAGATCACTAAGGAAATTAGTTCCTTGGTCAGTTAATACTGCTTTTGGTGTACCATAAATACATACAAAATTTTTTAGAAATGCTTCTGCAACTACATGTGCTGTAGCATTTGGAATAGCGACAGCAACACAATATTTAGTTAATAGGTCTTGCATAGTTAAAATATATCGCTTGTTATTTGAAGTGATTGGTAAAGGTCCGACAATATCCATGGCAATTTTTTCAAAAGCTGTACCGGGAGTGTCAGTAATTGCCATAGGTGTTTTAGTTTTAATTCTCACTAATTTTTTCAATTTACATTGCAAACAATGTTGAATGAAGTTTTGTATGTCTTCTTTCATATGTTCCCAATAAAAATTTAAGCGAATTCTATGAAAAGTTTTTGTTACTCCTTTATGACCACCAATAGGAGAGCAGTGTGCTTCTTCTATGATGTCATGTCGTAAGGACAATTGTGGTGTTGTAACTATTCCTGTACATATGGTAATATCAATATCTTTAAATAAATTTTCAATATAATCCATTAATTTTTTCCAAGAAATATGATTAATTTCTGTGAGTAATGGTATACTTATTGTTTTTATATTAGTAGTTTTAATAATAGCGTTTGTATTTTTCAATGCAGTAGAAATAGTTTCCCATGATGTATTTATAGGGTTATCTGTATCATTTATATACACTCCTACATGATAATAATTTCCCTTTTTAATTAGTTGTACCTCACTCAGAGGTTGAGGCTGATATGTTCCTATAAATCTTTTACTGAACAAATCTTTACTTTGGTTATCAAAGGGTGTACCATTGCAGTTTAAGAAATGTAATAAATTGTCTTTTCTCAATGTAATGGGATCTCTAGTTTCTGTAAAATTAATATTAATTGTTTTTTCCAAAGGTTCGAGTGGATTATCCTCTGATTCTGTATCAGAGAATTCTTCGATTTCTTCATAATTTGAATTTTGTAATAAATTTGAATTGAGTTCCTCTGATTCAGTATTCAAATTTGGAGAATATTGAGTATTAATTAATTTTTTAGTTTTAGTATTAATTGTTTGTCGTGTGTGATCCTTGTTAGGAGGATCTTTTGTATTTGGATTAATTAGTTGTTGTGTGTGATCCTCGTCAGGAGGATCCTTTGTATTTGTATTAATTAATTTCTGTACTTTCCTTTGGTCTTTCTTCTTTTGTTTATTTATCATTTCTTGATAATATTCTGCTTGTGGGCGAGGTTTTTTAACTCTAGCAGATCTTCGGGGTTCTGTAATTAAAGTATGATGTTTTTTAATAGGTAATACTTTTTCACAATATTGCTGATATGCGTTTGTTTCTTCCAAAATCTGCATATATAATATCTCATATTTTTGAATTGGGTTTCTTGATAGCGCATCTGCGTTTACATTACTTTTGCCTGCTTTATAGATAATGTCATATTCGTATTCTTCAATTTTTAATCGCCATCTAGCTAATCGGGATGTTGGGTCTTTTGCAGTTTTTATCCAGATCAAAGGTTTATGATCGCATACAATTGTGAATTTACGTCCATATAAGTAGGATCGAAAATATTGTATGCAAAACATAATTGCAAAAGCCTCTTTTTCGTATGTGCTGTACTTTTGTTCTGTTGAAGTAAGCATTTTCGATACATAAGATATTGGGCGATCTTTACCTATTGGTCCTTGACTAAGGATTCCTCCGATTGCATAACCCGACGCGTCTGTGGTAAGGACAAAAGGTTCGTTAAAATTAGGGAATTGCAACACAGGTTCTTCACATAATTTCTGTTTTAAGATATCGAAAGATTTCTGCTGCTCTTCTTGCCATGTAAATTCGGCATCTTTTTTCAGCAGTTTAGTTAGTGGCCGTGCGATAGAGGAGAAATTTTGTATGAATCTTCGGTAATATCCTGCAAGGCCTAAGAACTGTTTAATGTTTTTTGGATTTTTGGGTTGAGGAAAATTCCTAACAGCTATCAATTTATTTGGATCTGGTTTAATTCCATGTTCATTTAGTATATGGCCCAGGTAGATAACTTCTCTACTAAGGAAAACACACTTTTCAGGCTGCAATTTTAAATTGGCTTTTCTCAGGCGTTCGATTAATTCCTCATATTTCCTTCGATGTTCTTTGAGGTTTTTTGCATAAATTACAATATCATCTAGGTAAACGAATAATTCAGTACCCTGAAGTCCGGTGAGTACTGTATCCATTAACCTTTGAAAAGTAGCTGGGGCATTTTTTAAACCAAATGGCATACGAGAAAATTCGTAATGTCCATGAGGTGTTGAGAAGGCTGTTTTGTGTGCATCAGCAGGATCCATCGGAATCTGATGGAATCCTGAAGCTAAATCGAATACTGAAAAATATTTAGCTTCGCCAAGTTGATCGAAAATCTCTGTAATATTCGGGATAGGATAGGAATCGCCGATAGTTTTATCATTTAATTTTCGAAAGTCTAATACTAGGCGCCAACGTTTATTTCCCTCTGAATCTGATTTCTTTGGGACAATCCAAACAGGCGTGTTATATGGGGAATATGAATGACTAATAATTTTGTCTTCTAATAATTTATTGACCTGAGTTTTCAATTCGTCTTTAAGAGCTGGAGGGAATCTATATTGTTTTACATTGATAGGTATATCATCTGTGGTAGAAATTTTATGTGTAGTGAAAGAAGTAGAAGTCAATGGCTCATCCGGTATGTGGAATCGATCGCTGGAATTATTTATCAGATCATTGATTTCTTTTCTTTCTTCTGGATCATTTATATGTTTCAAATTTAGTAATTCAATAATTTTCTTGGTTCGATTTTCAGATTTTACGTAATATATTTGTTCTATTTGATTTATTGTTTCATCATTGGAATTTAAATTTTCAATTTCAATCAAGTGTACTTCTTGGTAAGGTAAGATATATTCTTCTTCTGTAGTATTGATTACAGGTATTCGTGTCTTGCCGTTAATATTATCAACCAAAGCATTTCCAAAGAATATGCCAGGTTTAATTGTATGTAAAGGTAAAAATCCGGTTTTTAAATTATTCAATATTTTAATTTCAACTATTGTTCGTACTCGCGGTGGAAGTACATTATTAATATAAAATTTTTCAAACGGAATTTCTGTACCATTTAGATTCAATATTTTTTCAGAATAATTTATACTAGAATTAGTGGTATTAAAAAAATTAGATCCTAATATCCCATCTTGGGGTATAGGGAAGTTATTAGGAATTAAATGAAATTCGGTGGCAAATCCCAAGAAGTCTACTTTTATTTTTCCTAATGTGGTAACAATTTCATCTGTTATTCCACATAAGGATAGCATAGATGAAGTATCTACTTTATGTTCTTCACTCAATATTTTTTGTTTTAATAAATTAGGAGAAGCTCCAGTATCTAACAATAAAGAAGCTAGTTTAGGAAAATACATTTTAATTGAGGGTGAGTTATGATTTAATAAAATTTGAGTGGTGTTAATTTTTAATGTCGTGCCTCCCCTGTTTGTTTTACCTTGGGGAGGCCTGAACAGTTTTCCTGTTGTGTACTTTTTATTTTCTTTCTGCACCTTTCTTCTGTATGTCCCATTTTATTACAGAATGTGCATGTGGGTGTTTTAGAGGCTAATGTTGGATTTAATTTGAAACATCCTGAAGCCTCATGCCCAACGCGTTCGCAATATTGACAAATTTTTTGTTTGGCAAGTTGAATTTTTGGACAAGCTTTTGCTGTATGTCCAAATTGTTTGCAATACTGACATTGCGTTTGTGTAGGTTGCATAGTTCTCACATTATTCATTCTACACTCTTGACTATAGTGCCCTTTTCGTGAACAGTTTTTGCAAACGTGTGTTCGCCGTCTACATTCATCTGTATTATGTCCAATTCTCTTACAGAAATTACAGGTTTTTGTGGGTTGTGAACTAGAGGCTTCTTGTTTTTTATCAAAATTAGTCTTGGGTGATTGTGGTGTTTTAAAACTTGACATTCTCAATTGCGCTTGTGCTTTTAAGCGACTTTCTAATTGAATTGATTTTATCCCTGCTGATTGTAAAGAATCGGGTTCTCCCATTTGTAGAGAGATTTCAGGTCTTAAACCCAGGATGAAGGCTTGCATAACTTCCTTCTCTAATTCGGTGTTTTGTGCCTTAGTGATAATACCTTCGTGTTCAGATTTAAATGCTTCTATAATTGCATTTCCCAAATTACGTGTACGATTAAAGTATGTCGGGGTGTCTTCATTATAATACTGGTGTAATTGCCCTAATTCGCCGCGTAGGCTCAATGTGGTTTCCCTTGGTGCATAAAGCCCTTTTAAATGTATTATAAGTGTATCAACACTTTCAAACTGAATCCCTTGCGTTAATTGTAAGGCCGCACCGGAAAGACGCGTTTTCAATAATTGAGTAAGCATCCCTTCTGCATTGGCTGGTAAATGTAATTTAATGTCTTCGCACGCGGACTGAAATTCTCTGAAGGAGCATCCGTTTTGATCTCCTGAGAATATGGGTACCATATGTATGATATCCCGAGGTCGAATATGTTGAATTTCTTGATCTAGCGGCATTATTGATGATTGATCAAGATCTTCTGTGATTGAATAATCGTTACCAGGGGGTATTATAGTATCAATAGACGCGAAGGAAACTGAACTTGAGGTACTTTCGTCTAAGTTTTCTCTGTCTTTTCGAATCGCGGTTGTAAAAGAATCCTTTTTTTTTAATTTCTCTAATTCGTCGCCTGAGACTAGTGCTACCGCTGCACTTTTAGGAGAGAGATTGCGTATTTGAGATCGTGTCAATGGTGTGTCATCCTTTGGCATTGTTTTATCATATCGATGATTTCATAATGTTTTTTATGTAATTTTTATGTGGAAGAATAAACCCAAGTAATATGATTTATGCAAATTATTTATTTTATGCAATTCTTATATTTTGCGAGAATAAATGTTAAAATTAAGTTTTTCGCAATTGTATTTTTGTGTAAAAATACTAAAATTATTTATGTTGTATGTATTTTTGTGTAAAAATACTAAAATTATTTATGTTGTATGTATTTTTGTGTAAAAATACTAAAATTATTTATGTTGTATGTATTTTTGTGTAAAAATACTAAAATTATTTATGTTGTATGTATTTTTGTGTAAAAATACTAAAATTATTTATGTTGTATGTATTTTTGTGTAAAAATACTAAAATTATTTATGTTG
>JABFQE010000027.1:0-11693 GCA_022816985.1 Scelio sp. ZL-2020 | reverse complement strand
TATTCATTCTGAATTACATTACATTGTCTCAAATCCAAAAACGAAGCAATATCAGAGAGTATATAGGCTATTTCCTTTTCACGTCGAGAAGTATTTGCATAGCATCTGTATGTACAAGTCCCATTTTTAATTATGCCAAGTGGTATTAGGTAAATTATAGTTTCCAAATAATATCCAATCTACCTCCGGATAAGCCATATCAAGATTCTCAATATTAAATGAATACTGTGCATATTTATTCAAACTAGATAATGGTGGAAAGTACGCCACACCCACTATAATATCTAAATCCAAATATGAATCACGAACCCTGACAAATAAATGTTCGATATCCATGGTGACATTCAGTAAAAAAATATAAAATTTGTTGTTAACAGCAATTAAAACTCCTCCACCTCTCGTACAATTACTGTTGCATAAATTTCTATCTGTTCTATAAATTGTAAAATCTGGGAGGTTTAATTCAGTGTAGATAATTCTAGTTCAGATTAAAAATAACCTGTCGTCTGGTTGCTTACACTTCTTTCAATCAGTTTAAGTAAATCTAGTAACACTAACCAGACTTTTGATACGTTTAAGCAAATAATCTCCCCATTAAAAATGACGTATAGAGCGTATAAACACATATTAAAACATATAGAAACATAGACAATAAACGGATCAAAATATGTGAGTCTATCCGTTTATTGTCTACGTTTCTGTACGTTATTATACTTATTAATACTTCATTTTTAACAGGGCTGGTTAGAATAACTATAAATATTTAAACTAACAAAATCTGGTTACTGTAACATGTCATTTTTCTCTCTGTGTGCAAGTTATATGCGTTAAATGTATTATGTTGATGAATAGCGTTAATAAAAATTCTTAAATTAATATTTAAATTGCACATTAATAATTAAAACATATTATATTTTAATTGTCAATTAAATGTTTCTTAAATATAACAGGATTCATCATCTTATATTCTAAAAATATTATATACAATTATATATTTTAACCGTATTAAATTGAAATAAATATATATATATATATATATATTAGTCACAAAACCTCTTCTTATTTTACATTTATTACTTATTTGCTATTCATCTATTTTTTAACATAATGCAGTAAGTAGAAGAAAGCGTAATACATACAAATTATTATTATTAATAGATATGATTTACAATAAAAATGACAAATATTGAATAGCAAATTTTATTTATTATTATTGTAAAATTAGAGTTATATCATAAAATAATTAATATTTCAACATTAAATGCTATTAATAACATTATATATATTTGAGACAATTCATCAGGTATAGTATGAGAATGTCTACCAGGTAATATCAGGTAAATAAAGTCCTTTGTTATACAGCTACACACTTAAGCAATATAATAACATTTGATGTCATAAATAGCTGAAGCTCTTTTTTAATGTTAAATACCTTATGCCATCCATAACTTGTAAAATAAAGGATTTTACGGTAAAACAAGGCGTATATTTTAATTGTTGTTTTAAGTTACAAATATATTTTATTACCTGTTAGATAACTTAAGCTACCTAATGAATACAATTTAATAGCGTGTTACGGAATGCCAACATTCCATTTAATTAATTCTCGACATTCAAAAATTGAGATAAGATTTTGTTCTGACACAAATCTTATTACTCAATTTACTTTCACTCTCATCAATGTATTACTGCGAAAGCAGAACAATGTTCTGATGACTAATTTGTGTCATAGTTTGTAATATTATTAATGAACAATAATGTTACAATTTAAATAATAAAAGGAACCATTAAAAACAGTGAAATTGAATACGCACAATTTATAAATGTTTGTCAAAATATTCAAATTTAACTAATTATTATAAATAAAATAAGTACATTAAACAAATAAGATCATGAGAAATTAAATAAACTCAAATACAATATATCGAAATAATTTTAATATGAAAGTATAAATTAAATGAAGTGAGATTATTAAAATATCATAAAATCTGTTATAAGTTAATTAAAAAGCAAATGAGAACTGTATTAACTTTATCTAATTTGTATACTTAATTATATGATCATTAGAAACTAATTATACAATTGTGAACTAAATGATGAAACATGATTGTTTAAAACATTTAGATAAAGAAAGAAATTTGATTAGTTTCTAATGCGATATCTAGAAGCGTTCGAAGAAAAACTAAAGAAATCTGGTTGTATATAAACGATGCGATGTTAACCGATCATCCTATTCTTGTTCGAGTTCAATCCCTGGTAACAGCATCCAACAGTAAATACGAGTAAGTAACTGAGAACATTTCCTGTTTTAGTTGATAAAGTAATATTTCTTTGTCTATCGATAATAATTGAAACTTATTTGAAATATTGATTTTAAATTCCCTTTTTCTTATTTAACCAACACTCAAATTAAAAAGTCTACTAATTAATTTTACTGTAGCTAAAAGGAGTTCGGTACAATTAATTATAGATATTAAAATTCAATTCACAAAATTTGAATTTAGTTTGAGATATTCAATTTTCCTTAATCCAAAGTAAAACTGAATCAATTTATTTGTAAATCAATTAATGGAAAAATCAATTGAATCTATTTGCAGACTAATTATTTTATTCGATTTTAATATTGAGTATAAAGAGTTACCGCGACAAGCAAAGAAACTACTTTACCAAACTATTCATTTCCTGAGAAAGCGACACCCGTCCATTAATATTCCTATAAATAAAAACGGAACGATACGCGAATATATTCGTCCTTATCTCAATGTCTTGGTGCAATACGAAGGTTTAGCATTAGAATACTTTTTCGATGTTATAATTCATAAAATAGAAATACCAGAGAAATACAAATCTTTGGAAAATGTTCAGACAAATTTCGATAACGTAGATTCGTTAACTCATCACATTAATTACTTAATCCACGTTTATAAAACTTGCAATGATGAAATTCTAAAAATACGATCTAAAATAATGATTTTAGATATAATGATGTACCATTCAAGTAGATAACCATTGCATAGCTTCATTAAAATTATATTTGCGAAATTATAATATTAACTGTGTAAGTTTATTTCTTTATATTAAATAAACTTTAATTTAATTTTAAATCCAGCCGTAGTTATTTATAGTAACCTAACCTTAACTAAAGTATTTTAGAGTTTTTCAAAAGGGTGTTATAGCTTAGTTTATGACGTCCTTAGACTTTGTTATGTTCCAGGACGTAACAAGCGCAATTATAATACAAATCTTTTATTTTAAAAGTACAAAAAAGAAAACAAATGGTAATTACGATTCTTTATTATAGTATGACATTTGATTTAAGAATAGAAGCGAATTACATTAAATACAAAACATATAGAACTATAATGTATATATTGTTAAAAACACATATATTATTTAAGAATTTTCTTAGTTATCAAACGTTAATCCATCATATTAAATATTATAATTTATTTTTTGTTTTATAATAATTAAACAAAAATTATTACACATTTTCAAATATTATTGAATGTGTATTATTTTATGTATGAATTTTTATTTATTAATTCTTTATATAAAATTGCTCAACTAGATAATTAACTTATCTGACAAAGTTTGCTTTTAATATTCTTTTTAAATTGTTATCCTTATTTTATATATTGAAAATTATTAACTTTCTTAATCGATTGTCATTTCTAAATGCTCCAAATTATTTGACTATAACGTTTTATCATACATGATGTCAACTTCCATAATATTCCGCATTTTTCAAAAATCACGGGACGATATAATCAACATAAATACAGTTTGGGATCATACTTAAATCGACTGGTGTATGATTCAACAGAACTGGGTGTAAATTAGAAACTTATCAAATTGCTGTCTTTATTTTTCATTGAAAATCAATATGTTTTTAAAATAATTCTTTAAATTCATAATTGTATTAATAGTTTCTAATGTTCATTGAACATAAATTTAATTTCGCTATATCAAAATATTGTATGAATCATATTTTTCAAATGTGAAATTAATATTTTATTTAAGAATACACAATAGTTAATTTCTTGGTAATTAACCTATAATACATTTGTAAAAATTTTAAATATATTGTTACGTCTAGACTTGGCGTAACAAGCCCAAAGGACAATTATAATAAATTACAAATGCCCTTAAAATAGAAATGGCTAGTTTGATCTAAGATCAGGTTAGCCACGAAAACTATAGGTAGGGTTATTGAAATGACAACAATAATTTTGTATTTTAATGTCAGTTATCTGACTTTTATTATAAAAATGGGTTTTAAAAAATAAGAAAAGATGTATATACCTGATACATAAAATGTTATAAAAATATACGTTGAAGGAAGTTAAAGATGTATGTGCGATTAGGAAAAAGGGATGTGATAGTACCTTTGTTATTAATTTTTTTTTAATCTCAATTAAATTTCCAGTTAATATGGTAATACTGTGCTTAAAGAAACACAAGTATTACCCAAACTTTAATGAAGTTTGTATAATCAACTAAAAATTTCTCTCAAGAATAAAACAAAATTTGTCACTTCGATAAGTTGGATTCGTGCCTGAAGAAACACAAAATAGAAATTTACCAAACTCAACTCAAAAGAAGAAATTTGGTTGAAGCGTACTTGAAGAATTTCTCAACAAGACCAATTCTTGCTTAATAAACACAGAATTAATCTTTACCAAACTTAACTAAAGAGTAAAAATTTGGTTGAGAAATAATTGAGATAAAAGGTTACATACTTTTGAATTCCTTGGGAGAATGAACTTCAGTGTATGAGAAATGAGTGGACCAGAAGTGAGTGAGGATGATCTCTGGGCGAACAGGGTATTTAAAGGAAAAACTGAGGGTTAAAGCGTGTCTGATAGTGAGATGCGTTTTGGTCCAATAATTTGGTAGGATTTGGATTTTTGTAAAGAGTAGGATCTCAAAGGAAAAATTGGAGCCGGAATTCCTACTCGCAGTTTGCTATCGAACGGTGTAAAGGAAATATGTTAAGAATAAAATCTGTTATTTTGATAAAATTACTTATTTCTTTCAAAAAATGTTTAATCTTACTCATATTGATATTCATTTTAGTGTAATTTAAATACGTAATGTAATTATTTTGAAAATTTCTCTCTAAAAGTAATTTTTGACATTTGAATAATTAATTAATAATTATTTACAGATTTTGTACAATATTATGTATGTTTTTAATATGCAGGCATTCGAACATTTTTCTTTTGTATTTATTATCGATATTTATTAGTTTTAGTATTTAATTATATGCAAATGTATGAAGTAATTTAAAAGTAAATGTTATAAGTAAATAAAAGTAATATTTATTAATTAAACTTGTAAAAAATTATTTTATTTAGATTTAAATTGAATTACAAATTTTATTATAAATTTAATATTATAGATAAACTCACAAAACAAATATATAATCATAGGTAATTTGCGCTATCATATAAATTCATTTTACACATAAATTGTCATTCGTATAAAATTGTTATTCGCACAGCAAACCATAAGAATAATAGAAAGAGATAATAATATATATGTTACTTGATTGTTACATTTGTACGTTCCAGTAAAACAAATAGTCGTCAATCATATTTAAAACATCGTCAATCCACTGACATCGTCCAAAAACCTTGATAAACTCGCCGTAAACAATCGAAGTCACACTCGTAATAGTTAACAATAATCCATACAATGATTACGGTAATATATTCTCGTAGATCTACGGTATTCAACAACATTCACACAATACACTGCAATATATATCGCCCCTATCTGACTTTTTGCGTCTTCCTTTCTCGATCGCCGAAATTACAATGTCTCTAGACTCAGAATGTTGCCCCCCAATTTCTTTTCTCTATCTCCATTACCAACATTTTTCATCTATTACCAATCACTTTTCGCAGGTCGCATGGCGCGAAATTTAAACTTACATTTAGTATAAAATGAATCATTACATCATCCCCCTTTTGAAGGAAAATCGAACATTTATTTCAATTTTATTTTTCCGTCAATAATAGATTTCATGGATATTTTCAATACATCGCATATTGTAGAATATGAAGACATATTAACTGCAATGACGACACTTCGTTGGAGGTCCTACTCAATAAAGCGAACAAAAATGGGCACTCCGACGAGTTCGTCACCGAATTTTAGAATCCCTACCTAACTCGATGGTAAAAACGAACTCGAACTTACTATCCAAAATCATCTATTTTATATTCTTTCAAATTAACCTGGTTATATGTTCCCTTTATATTGTGGGAGTCATTTCTAGTACTCAATTTATATGCATTATTATTATAATTGTTAACGACTTGATATGGACCTTCATAAATATGAAAAAATTTTGCGGTCGTCCCATCGTTGGCGTTTGATAAATGTGGAACTCGTATCAAAACTAAATCTCCTACATTAAAAATACTCTTTTTCTTTAGATCTCTTCTCTGATCTCTTCTGAATTCAAAAGCCTTTTCTATATGCTTACCAGCCAATGAGATAATGTATTGATGATCATTTTGTAATTCGGGTGGAAATTTTATAAATTTTTTTATTTCATTCTCCGGCGATTTTCCAAAATGAATCTCATTTGGTGTAAATCCTGTACTTGAATGAGTTGTATTATTCAAGATATTCTCAATTTTTCTGACATAAGTACACCAATTCTTATGTTGATCACTGCAATAGAGACGAAACATCTTTCCGAGTTCTCTCATCACACGCTCTGCCGGATTTCCTTCTGGGTGTCTAATGGAACAAAATGCCACCTCTATGCCTTCAGATTCCAAAGCTATTCTCCACTTCATCGATGTAAACTGCGTACCATGATCAGTGAGTATTCGTTTTGGTATTCCCACTTCATTTCTATAATTATTTAGTAGCCTATTAATTGTGATCTTCGTGGTAATTCTCTTTAAAGCGTACAATTTTATGTGTTTGGAGTACACGTCCAAACATACCAACAGATATTGTACTCCACTTCGCGATTTTGGTAACGGACCATAATAATCAATGGCTACCAAATCATTTGGTTCCTTTGATGTTACTGGAAAAAAAATACCTTTGTTATTCACATTCGTTACCTTGATCCTTTGACACATATCACAACAAATCACCATCTTGCTAACTAATTTCGATATACCTTTAGAATAATAATATCTATTAATGTGTGATAATGTTTTATACACTCCAGGATGGCCTAATCGTTCGTGAATACATCTAATGAACTCTCTGATAATCTCACCCGGAATTACCAGTTTCCATATCTCTTTTCCCCTATCTTTATAAAATAATATTCCTTCGTATAGTTTAAAATCCGTTTTTTGTTCCATGCTTATCTTTCGCTTTATATTCATACAATATTCATCTCTACTTTGCTCCCTAATCACATTTGCCGCTAAATCTTTCATTTTTTTATCGAATTCTTTCTCATCAGGATTTTTCACCCCTCGAGGTTCGTTGTATAATGCTACTTTCTCCATAGCAAATACCATTGCGTTTTTATCTTGCTCAAATTCAAATTTTCCTTCAGGATTACGACTCAAAAAATCTGCAACTTGATTCTCCGTTCCCAAGCAATGTTCAACGACAAAAGAAAATTGTTGAAGATACAGACTCCAACGTGTTAACCGTGGATTTAAGTATTCGGTTTTATGTAGGAACGTCAATGCCTTATGATCTGTTATTATAGTAAATTTTTGTCCTATCAGGTAATGTCGCAATTTCTTCAACGCATAAACAATCGCCAATAATTCTTGTTCAGTTGTTGTGTATCTAGTTTCACACAATGATAAGCATCGACTCACCAAAGATACTATATATTTCTCTTTACTTTCATTTTGTTGATACAATACACCTGCTATGCCCACTCTAGATGCATCCGTTTGAACAATAAATGGTTTATCCGGGTCTATGTGTCGTAGAGTAACCGTTTGGATAAATTGCTTCTTTAATTCCTCAAACGCTTTATCATGTACTGATTTACATTCCCAGGTCATTTTAGATTTCAATATATCTCGGAATGGTTCAATATAATTCGCATATCGGATTATAAATTGTCTATAGTAAGTGCAAATACCTAAAAATTGTTGCAGTTGTTTCAAATTATTTGGTCTTTCAAATTCTAATATCTTATTTATACCTTCTCTCGCAGGACTAATCCCTTTAATGGATATTTCGTATCCCACAAATTTCACCATTGCTTTCAAAAATTGAGATTTAGACAATTTTAACGTAAAATTATTTTCTTGTAATCGTCCAAAAAGTAAATCCAGGTGATTTATATGCTTATCAAATGACGATGACGCAATCAGGAGGTCATCAATATATCTAATCAAAAATGAATCAAAATCAGAGCGTAAACACAAAGATAATGCACGCATAAATCCACTACCCGCTGTCTTTAGTCCGAAAGGAACACGTCTAAACTGATATAATTTCGAATCATATAAAAAAGCGGTATATTGCTTTGATTCGTCTTCTAAAGCTATCTGCCAGTAGCCATTTGAAAGATCAGATGTGGAAAAATAATTTACATCTTTGAATCTCCGCAAAATATCTTCCATTATCGGTGGAGATTCATGATCATTTTCAATTTTATCGTTTAAAAAACGAGCGTCGAGACAAATGCGCAACTTGCCATCCTTTTTTTCAATGATCCGAAGTGGATTACAATATTGGCTCACTGATCTCTCAATGATACCTGTCTTCAACAATTCTTCAATGGTTTCATTAATTGTTTCTCTATATTTAATCGGCACTGGGTACGATTTTTTTATATATGAATTTTTATTTTTTATTTTTATTTTGTGTTTATAATTTCCTGCTGGTACATTTTTTTCACTAAATAATTTCTTGTACTTCGACATCAACTCAATAAATCTAAAACTTTGTTCTTTTGTAAGAAATGACATTTCTTGAGCAATTTCACGAATTCGTGGATTATATTCATCATCCTTGTCATTGTTATCCATTTCATTTGTCAAAATGTTAAAACTCATTACGTCATTTAATTTCTTTTGAACCATTTTATTCTCTACATGTAAACATTGCATATAATTTTTATCACTATCACTGCTAAATTCAATATCATTTTCCTCTTTATCGTTTTCTTTTTTCGTTTCAAATAAACATTTCAAATTACCTAATATATTCTCATCATCGCACTTAATTTTTTTATACATCAAATATTCATTATTTTCATAAGCCATTTTTTTAATGTCTAGACTACTTTCAGGGACATTATTAATCGGATTAATTTTATTTTCACATAAATTAATAATTCTAACAACTATTTGATTTTCCTCATTAGTTACTATCAATTTCTCATCATTTTGATATAAAAATGATATAAAGTTGTTAGGAATATCTTTTCCTCCCATATTAATTTTAAAATTTTGATAATCAATTACAATTTTATTTTTTCTCAGCCAATCATTTCCCAAAATCATTTGCGCTGTCAAATGTGGAACGACCAAAAAATAGTGTGATACCTCTTGTTCTCCAATTCGGCATTGTATCCAGATTTGTTTCTTAACCGCAGTTTCCTTTTTTCCCACTGCTGCCGTTATGCGTATTTTCGTAACTGGAAGCTCCGTCAAAACAAAATATTTTTTTAGGTATAAATAAAATGTTTCTGACACGCATGTTACTTGACTGCCGGTGTCAATCAGCGCCAAAATCGGTATATTATATATTTTCACAAGAATTTGAGGACTATCAACATCTTTTCTTCTTTTTTGGTCAACTTCCGTTACTTCTTCCACAATATCATCTATTAGGTCCTCATCAATAATATTTTGCATGCAGCTTCCTTGTGGACCTATTGTTAAGGAGCTGCTCTGCCTTTTAAAGTTCTTTCTATTTGATTTGAACGATTATATGGTAAAACTGGTGGAGGAATGTTAACATTAGGATATCCGTTCTGAAGAAATAAATTTCTCCCACCTTGTCGAATATAATTATCCTCGGCATCTGCGTCTCTGTGATTATTCATCTTGCTTCTTCTCTGAACTGTATTCCCATCCTGTCTCACATTAACCCTAAGTTTATTAATCTTCATTTGATTATTTTTTTGATAATGGTGAGGTCTATCAAACATTCGATCTTTATTCAATTGATCTAAATTAGCTAGTACATTAGCGATTGTGGTCGCGTCAGAAAAATTTATCGTAGTTAGTGCCTCACGAACACGAATCGGCATTTGCTGAATTATGTTATAATTTATTTCATAACTGTCCATTACTGGATCAAAATATCGTGCGGTTTTACATTGTTTATAATAATAATTCAGCAAACTACCATTACGCGGATCATATCGTTCTCTCAACCAACGATTTTTAAACTGTATTTTAACAGGAATTGAGTAAAATTCATTCAAAAATTTAATTTTGTATTCGTCATAACTAGTAAAAGTTTTGGTTTCGAACCATAACTTGGCTACCCCTTGTAATGTACTCCCAATCATATATAATTTAACATTATCATTAATATTTTTAAATTTACAATATTCGTCGAATTTTTCTAAATATTCCTTTGGGTTAAATGCATACCCATCGTCAAATTTTGGAATTTCTATGCTTAAATATGCTGGCGGCAAATATCTAAAATCATCAACTATTGGGATATCTCGATTGGATACACTATTATATGACGTATTCATTTGAGGTGTTATTACTTCATCCGATATAATTCTAATTCTTTGTTCACCATTTTTTATTTCATCTATTCTTTCATTTGTTCCTTGATTTATACCCGCGTCCGAATTGTCTTTTCGCACCTGCGTTCGTCTAGTAATTCTAATCGGATTTGTTATATTTTCATCACTCACATTAGTCCGCGTTATTTCCTCTTTTACTATTTTTTGTATTTTAGTTTTGAGCCCACTATTTTCTTTCTGATACTTATGAACTTCATTTTGTAATTTTTTAATTTCATCCTGCATTTGCCTTAAAATTATTATAACTTCATTTTCTTCCTTTTGATCATCCTGACTCTCATTACTTTTATTTGCATCGATTTTTCTCTTTTTAACACGCGTATATTTTTCACCCTGAGTAATTGCTTCAGTCTCAATATTACATATATTATTACCCTGTTGGATCGGTGATCTTCCAATCAACGACATTTTAATAAAATACTCGATAATTCAACAATTACATTTAAATTTAAGTACTAGAATGTTTCAACAAAGCATATATCAAAATAACAATATCAAAAATTCGCCAAACAAAAATAATTACACCAAAATATATCCCACAATACAAAGACAAAATATAATTCTCACACTTTATCTTTCAAATTAACATTTCAAAAATTTAACTTTAATATTGAGTATCTCATTATATATAATCAATTTAATTCAACATTCCATTTCATTTTTACCAGCACTATAAATATCCGCATATATAAATTTATTAATATCGTCTATTTTTTTTTTTTTTTTTTTTTTTTTTTTTTAAAATTTTAAATTTAAATAAATAAAGTTTTTCCCTTTAAACCGTTTTAAAAATATTAAATAATTAAAACCTTTTATTTTATTCAAAAATTTTAAAAAAAAATTTTTTTTTTATAAATTTAAAAAAAAAAAAAATTGTAATTTATTTACTTAAAAATGGAAAGAAAAACCGTTTAAATCCCAGTCCCGACAAAATACCTTATCCCTTTTTCTGTGTAAAAAAAAAAAAAAA
>JABFQE010000026.1:0-11796 GCA_022816985.1 Scelio sp. ZL-2020 | reverse complement strand
TAAGGAAAGGAGCTAATAATCGGGTATTCTTGCATGGGTTGGTTGCCACAATGCCAGGGGATATTCCGGGCACACTAGTAAGGAATGATGATGGCGACCCGGACAGACACGGCATGGGATCTCCTGCTCGTCTTTCCACGGGCAATCTTCTCTCCAATGACCCCAACGAAAGCAGTGGCTACATCATCGTCTACGATTACCACCGTGAGGTCTTCTACGATTCCTTCGGGTGGGGCCAGGTGGAGTGGCTCTGTCCATTTCACTTATTATCGGTGGAGATGGAGGTTGCGGTGTTGCTAGCACTTGTTGTGGCGATTGAGAAACTGGAGTTGATATTCTCATTGATTGCTGTGCTTGATAATCAGCAATCATCTGGTCTACCTCTCTTCGTACACGCACTTGGTACGTATCACTCGGTGGAAGCGGTACCATAGGGTATGGTTGGAGATTTTGAGGATACTGAAACTCCTCCTCATCATCCCATGAATCGTGGCCAGGTTCCACAATTGGCCTCGGATGAAGGGCCCTCAGTGCCTCCAGGAATCTTGGAGGTTCAGGTTCCGCTTCTCCTTGGCTTGTCGCTCCCAATAGTTCCCGCTCTTCTTCAGGAGTTATTTCGAGCTCCAGAAGATACGAACATCCGTCCTCTCCATTTCCCTGTTGCTCCTGGTTCTGCACTTCCTCGATCCTTGGCGACATCACGGTGTCGCAAATTGTAGTGGCCGCCAACTCGACCGAACTCACTACCGGAGTCGGTAAAGTTGGAAGTTCCTCCACCAATGTTATTAATCTCCTGAGGAGACACAAAATCTCGCTTTTCTTTGAAACTTCCATGTTCAACCTGTAAACTCGAATCTGACTTTAGTTGCTTATCATTATTAAACTTTTTAAGGACGGACATATGAGATCTACCCGCATTTTTACCTTCGGGTGTGCTCAATTCATAAACTAAACCGGACACACGTTTTGTTACACAAAAAGGACCTTCAAATTTTGGAGCTAATTTCGCAGCTATAAAATCCGGCGCGGAGGACAAAATTCGCGTCTTCCGAAGCACTAAATCACCCACTTTAAAACTTACTGACTTTTTACCTTTATTATAATGCTTCTTTTGGACTTCATGTGATTCCGCGATATTTCTCACCACCAAATCTCGAACTGCGGATAACCTCTTCATGCGATGATTCCACTTTACATGTCCTTCAGGATCAGGCAACTCTTCTCCAGGAATCGCTTCTCTCCTTTCTTCTTCTCTAGTGATAGGTCCCAATTCTCTACCTAAATTCAAAAAAGCAGGAGTCATTTTGGTAGAAGACTGTTTAGCAGAGTTAATTGCATATTGAAATTCTGCTAAGTGTCTATCCCATAACCTATGATCTCCTTCCACATAACTAATCATTAAAGTTTTTAAAGTCCTATTGACTCTTTCAGTGGGATTCGCCTGCGGATGATAAGGTGGTGTCTTAGCATGGTAGATGCCATAATCCTCACACACCTTCTCCATGGCTTTATTGACAAATTCTGTCCCATTGTCTGACCAAAGCGTTCCAGGTTTACCCCATCTGAAAATAATTCTCTCTTCGAATGCTTTAATGATTGCTTCAGCGTTGGCTTTACGCAACGCTACTACCTCCACCCACTTGGTGAAGTAATCTTGGAAAACCAAGACATATTTCTTTCCGTCTTTACTTGGCGGAAATGGACCCATGACATCTGTTGTCACACAGTCCCAAGGTTTCTCTAATATATGAGTACCCATTAAACCTTGTTTACCTGTCGTTAAAGGCTTAGAAACCTGACACGTCTTACAGGCTTTCACATAATTTACTACATCTTTGTAGCATCCTGGCCAGTAATACTCTCTGGCTAAACGTGCATATGTCTTCTCGACACCCATATGACCTGAACAAGGCAAGTCATGTACACTGGCAACTGCTATTTGGCGCTGCGACTCAGGCAAGACCAACTTCCAAGCATCTAAATCTTCCAGTATTTGATCCAACAATGGATCGGGTCGATGAAAATACAATTTATCATTTTCTATCTTCCAATTTGGTAGAACTTTAGGATTTTGTTCTACATCTCTTTTACGTTGTTTGTACCATTCATCTTCTGCTTCATCAATTGCAGCTAAAACATTTTCATTATTTTCGTACATTCTGGAAAGTGCATCTGGAACTCTATTGAGTTCACCTTTCCGGTATTCCACCTGAAAATCAAACTCTTGTAATAATAAAGACCATCTGGCCAATCTACCAGTCGCGTCTGTTATCCGGTTGAGCCATTTCAGACTACTATGATCTGTTATCACTGTGAAGTGATAACCTTCCAGATAACATCTAAACTTTTTGATGGCCCAGACCACGGCCAAGCATTCCTTTTCAGTGCTACTATAATTTCTTTCCGCTTTATTCAGCGTTCTACTCGCAAATGCAACTACCTTTTCCTGGCCATTTATCATTTGTGTGAGAACCGCACCTAATCCAGAGTTACATGCGTCCGTCTGTACACAGAATGGTAATAAAAAATCTGGACGTGCTAAAGTAGGCGTTTCACTCAATTCCTTTTTAATTATTTGGAAAGCCTTCTCTTGACTCTCACTCCAATTCCATCTATTATTCTTTTTCAGCAGCAAAGTCAATGGTGCTGCTAGACTAGCAAAATTCTTGATAAACCTCCTATACCAGGAAGCCATGCCAAGAAATCGTCTTAACTGGCGAATATTTGTCGGAGTTGGAAAGTTAAGTATCGGAGCTACTTTCTCTGTATCTGTTTTAAGTCCGTTTTCATTGACTCTATATCCCAGATATTTAACTTCAGGAACGCAGAAATGACACTTTTCTCTATTTATTGTTAAGTTTGCTTCTTTAATTTTTGCTAACACCTGGCCAAGCCAAAACTTATGCCCCGCAAAAGTTGGCGTAGCAACAATGATATCATCTAAATAAGCAAAGACATATGGAGCCATAGCTGGTCCAATAAGTCGATCCTGTAACCGTTGAAAGGTAGCTGGTGCACCTGACAGACCATAAGGCATTCTTTCGAAATGAAATAGTCCCATTTGCGGTACAGTAAATGCTGTATATTCTTTACTGTTTCCCGCCATTGGTATCTGATGATACGCTTGACTCAAATCAATCGTAGAAATATACCTTGCAGCTCTAAGCGTGTCTAATATAGTGGTCATGTTGGGTAATGGATATGCATCTTTCTTTGCTATTTCATTCAGTTTACGATAATCTAGACAAAATCTCCATTTTCCGTCTGGCTTCTTCACCATGACTATAGGAGTGGACCATTCACTTCTAGAAGGTTCAATCACTCCTTCTTTCAACATTTTTCTCACTTCGTCTTGGATCGCTGTCAGAACCATAGGTGAGACCGGTCTAACTTTCTGTTTAATTGGTAAATGTCCTTGAACATCGATAACATGTTCAATCAGAGGAGTTCCCCTCAACTTTTCCCCCTGTTCTTGGCAAATCCATTTGTCCAATAGACTCGCAATCTCCTTTTTCTGTTCCTCTGTAGCTTCAACCAATCCTGGTTTATTCTCATCTTCATCTGTCTCAGTAATAGCACCTATCGGTGGTTGATTAGACATTATAATATTCTCATCTCCCAATTTCAGATGCAGACTCATCAATCTCAATGAATCTATTCCCAAAATCGATTCATAACGCAAATTTGGCGCTATATTAAACTTAAGATTCATTTTAACATTTTTCCAGTAGACTGGTAACTCTATTCTACCCAGTGTCTCTTCCATCTGACCATTGGCTAACATCACCCTCGATGAACCAGATAGCAATTCAGGCAGACCATCAGCCCACAATTTCTCTATTCCCAATGATCCAATATAGGATTGTACCGAACCTGTGTCTAACAAGGCTTTCATTCGTTTCCCGTTAATATTCAACTCTAAAAACGGTCTCGTATCCTGATCGCTTGACTCTTTCCGTGTTACAAGTTTATTCAATTCCCTTTTTACCTTGCATGGGTTTAAAGTCAAAGGACCTTCTTCCAGGCGACGCTCTCCTTTATTAGACTTTAAGTCTATACTTTTCACAGGTTGTGATGTTTGGTTATCTCGCCTTCTTGGTTTTGGGCACCGCGGTGATATGTGGCCCTTTTCACCACAATTATAGCAAGTAACCCTTTCAAAACTATCTCGATTCTTTCGGTTCTCTGATTCTTGAGTTCTGGGTTGTTCTGTATTAGTTATATTTCTCACTTCTCGTCTTTCTCTCATTCTTCGGTCGGTTTCTCCTCTATTCTCCATTCGAGGATTATTTGTTACTTCTGTTTTTCTCGTCACCAAATTATGATATCGCTCTGGGCGATATGCCAATTCTGGTATTCCAGCATCTCTGGCTGATGGTGGTGGACGATAAAGTCGTCGGCAACGTTCTTCTTTCTCATATTCTCGGCCAAACAGTTCGAGGTCACGAAATGAAGAAAAATCATCTCGCCTTATGTATCGGCGGTAGTCGGGTCTCAAATTTCGGTAAGCCCGATCTAATTGTCTGGCAGTGGATAGTGGCGGTTTCAGATAAGATAATATTTGTCTATAGTTCACGAGAAAATCTCTGATAGGTTCTTGTGGGCCTTGTGTCCGGGAATCTAATTCTCGCCGAACAGTCTCTTGAAAATCCTCTTGGCTATATCTCAATCTGAAGTCTTGCACGAAGTCTGTCCAAGATTGCCACGAATTCCGCTCCAGTCGATACCATCTGTTGGCCATACCGGTCAAAAGGTCTGGCAATGCATTTAGTAAATCAGCATCGCTTACAGTTGTACCTTGACAATGGTCTTCAATGTCACGAATAAACTCCTCCGCGCTGGATTCAGTTTCTCCATCAAACTTAATTTGCCAGTTTCGAATTATGGAACGAATGTCTGGACGGCATATTTCTATCAAACTGTCGTATAAAAGTTGTGAAGTCTGTGGCAAACTCCTGTGCTGACTTTCATCAGAGAGCCTGCGTTCTACATTTGACCCATGGTGTGGTGTGTTGGCTCTATTTAGATTTTAATTTTCGGGGTTTTCAAAGGCTTGGTTAGTTCCAAAACTAACACTTCGCCTTTTTCGATTTCGCCCGTCGTAAGATCGTTGTTCCTGATTATCCAGACAGTGATCATTTGCGAGTCTAGTGCTCGCAAAGGGAATTTGCTCCCCTCGCTCGCCACATGGATATACCATTATATCATCATACCCCATCCTACTATTATTATTATCCAATTCTCGACTAAAGTGCCATTCCTCTATGTGGTTTGCGGAACTTGAGTTTCCTTCAGTCTCGATGACTCTAGGCTCAGCTATGGCCCGGCGTTCATCGCTGTACTCTCGTTGAGATTGTCTGGCCTGACTGGTGACTAGTATTTGATCAAGTAGTTGATCTAGTTCATCAGTCCTTTGCAGAATATCGTCTGCGGACATCTCAACGGTACTATCCAGCCGTTTTCGAATAGTGAACCTTTGTACCCTATCTCGTAGGTCTTTAATTGTTCCCTCTGGATTTAAATCGTTCACTTTCAATACCGCTAATAATCCTAACGGGGATAAGGAATCCACCCATTGTGAGACCTCCTCTTCGGAATGTAACTCAGTAGGTACCTGTCCTCGCGCACTCGCCATTTTGAAATCACTTCACTCTGTCAAACAATCTATTTGGCTATTATACAATAAAGCCAACCGAAAACCAATCGCGATGAGCACACCAGAATTAAGCTCCTATTCAATTACTGTCAATAATATCCACAATTAGGCCACTTTTAAATTACTTTCAGTAACCCATACCAAGCAGCAATTTAACAACTTTGAAAATATTTCTCAATATTTTACAATATTTCTAACTCTACAAATTTCGAAATATTATTCAAAACAATTTTTTTCAATGCTTAAAGGGTGACCATGGGGTTGCCCATTAAACCAGCTATCAATAATAAATACCTCTCTCTCTCTCATCAAATAAATAATTATACTATCAAATATTTAATACCATCGCAAATTATGTAACATAATTTTTAAATTCTCTCAATTTTACGCTTTTGCATATCATGTACATAATTTCAAAAATTTTAATCATTCAAAGGAAAAAGGTTTAAATAAAACAACATATTTTAATTTAAACAATTATTTTCTAACTTTCTTCATTTCAAAATTATTTCATTAAAAAAAAATGTGAGTCTCAAATATCAATTCAACATTCACTTTTTAGTAGTTGAGCCTAAAAAAAAATAATTCTAATGTTACCTTGTATTTGGACTTAGAATATGGACACATACTCAATATCAATCAATCAACAACAATAATCGGCTTGTACTCATTAATTTCATCATCAATTTTTAGAATACATCATTTCTAGATAGCCAATCCAATTTTCCAAAACATTGTCCAATCCTCCTCTTTAATTCCTGTAAATAGTAATAGTAACAAAAAAAAATTCGCGGCTCAACTACAACAATTTATTGGACATTCAAAATTCCCAAATAAATATTCGATAATTTATTCAAATATTTTCCTTAATTGGACCACTGTAAGTCCCTATTCTTTTATTTTATTGGACCTCTCATGAAGTCCATATTCCTTTATCAAAAAAAAAATTTTATTAATTATCGGGCCACTTTAAAATAAAAAATTTTGACCACACATCGAGTCCCTTTCCTTTTAAAAAAAATTCAATAATTATTGGACCACTTTTGTGTCCCTGTTCGGGCGCCATTTGTAACGCGCGTAATCCAACCGACCATGCCGTGGTCCTGGACTTTAATCTTACGAACACGATCGGCGACGCGGACAAAATAAAGTTTTCTCGCGCAAAACGAGAGCCCTCTTTCAGAGCCATTGTAAATAAATAAGACCCGATTCTTTAACCCGAAACTTCAAAATAATTTATAATCAATCAATTAAATTATTTGATAACTCGGCACCAACGCGGGCAACGCAGAGAAGGGCACGAACTTATTCACTCTTTCACATCACTTTTAATTTCACTTATCACTTTTCTATAATTCTAATTTACATTAGTCCTTCTTCATTATTAAATATATCAATCGGATATAAAAAAAAATCAATTCAATAACCTAAAGTTAGTTAATATTTAGTTTGTTTTCACTTCAAAATCTAAATTCGATGATTATTTATTTAATTGTTTATTCTTATCTCAACGCACATTTTCTCAGTTTGACTATCTCATAATAATTTCTATAACGTTCTTTTATTCTTAAATTCCTCATCATAAATTTAGATTTAAAATATACTAATTAATTAGATGTATTTTCTAAAATGAATGCCAATATAAATTTTAAAAATAAAATTTCCATCATAAATTTTCTCAAAATCGCTATTAATAAATTTTATAAATAATTTCATAACCATATTTTCAATACAAGGCTAATATAATTTTTACTCATAAATTTACATGCATTTCAACTTTCATTTAAATTTCCTATTAATTTCATAAAATAAAATAAATCATTTCAATTCATATTATATAGGTCATATTATTTCTTATCGGTTTGTAACTACAATCAAAATACGCATTTAATTAAGCCTATACATTTTAGTCTGCGAAATTTCCATTTAAATATGCTTTAATTAAAAAAAAACTTCTATTATTCCATGAATCCTAATTTCTCTTATTTTCATCAACTAGATTTAAATAAATTATTAATAACATTTACTAAATTTTAATAACATTTCAGATCATCATTCCATCAAAATTTTTAATATTCGTTAATTTAATTTTATCAAAATTCAAAAATGTATTCTCCAATTCCATTATTTAACAATTTTAATATTATAAAGTTTCAAATTATATTATTCTCACATAAGTTAAATTTCATTTCTTCCAAAATATATTTTCTATTATTTAACTTTGTATCAAAATAATTTTATATAATATCATCATAAATTTTCTAAATAAATTTGAAAACACTCATTAATTGCTAAGTATAATGGCAGTATTTACTTCACTATTTGTGAAGCACGCTTTTGACTCTATTTATTTATTATATGTTTAAATTCATAATATTAAATTAATTTGTCAAAATTCCAATTCATTGCTAATTTTTCTCAATATGTATGAAATATTTCTATACTTCCTAATTCCATGCCTTTATTCACCCTGTATATTTGTTAATAAAATAACTTACTAAATTAAATATAATAAATGTTTGAAATTCTTGTTATAACATTAAACTTGTAGAGTAAATCACTTTTCAAATTGTTAAATGGCCTTATATTTGATGACGTAAATTTTTATCAATTTAAATAAATTTAGTCTAATATATTATTCTAATAGTTATATAACATTACTTTATCTAGTTACTTTTCGATTAATTCAATTCAAAATTTTATTTTATACTATATGTCACTTCTCAATTTTAAATTTAATTCTAAGTTACTTTCCAAAATTTTACATTTAAACAATATCAAATTTTATATCATTTATTTAAGTTGACTAATTTCGGCAACGCATAAGGCACCGCCAAAATTATTACTTGTATAAATAGATATTCTAACATATATAACATATATTCTATATTCTAAATTATATTTTATATTGTCAATTTCAATATCACTAACTTTCATTATTTATTTATTAATTTTCAAATTTTTCATTAAATTTTATTAAGTAATCAAAGTATATCATAAATGATTAATATTACATTGAAACTAATAAAATCTTTACAAAATTTTTCATGTCATTATCTTCTCTATCTAAACTTACTTTCCAATACCTGTTATATCATATGTACATTAAAAGTAATTTAATATTAAAATTTTTCAGAAATTTTATTATAAGCTTTTTCCTCATACTATATCATACTATGAAACAAAATTTCATGTCAATTAGTTAATTCATTAATAGTGTAAAACAATTTCACAAATGTAATTTCAATTTTATTGGTCTATTATAACTTCTCAATGCCATTTTCAAATTTTCAATCCCAAAATTTTCCAAATTAAAATTTGTTCACTATAATAAATTTTATTTTATTAACACAAAATAATGTATTCTATTTAATTATGTTAACTTATCTCATGCAATATTATAATTAACAATTTTAATAAACTTTTATTATTATAATAACTCAAATTTCAAAATTTCATCATACAATATTTATAATAAAATAATAAGGCCCAACCATTTCAAATCAAGCAAATTATTTTATTATAATTTTTATTCTGTACAAAATATACTTTAATTTATTTTGTGCTCAAACTGATTCTCAGTGAGCTAAATTAAAGTTATAAAATTCTAGCATATGAAATATCACTTTTTAACTTTTATGTTCGGAAAGCTCAAACTATTACCAGTGAGCTATTATATTTCAATATTATAATTTTCTCAGTTTAATTATTACTAATATAATCTTGCTCTTTATACTCAAACCTGGTCTTGGTGAGCCGAGCCATTTAAAAAAAAAATCTTTATCTAATATAACAACAAAAAAAAATATATCAATGAGAAGAGAGAGAGAGAGAGCGAGAGATTTCAAACACTTATCATTTTCGATGTAACTGCTAGTTTGGCCAAACACCCTGCCACTGATGGTCCAGCCTATGGGACCCCATGGTCCATCCTACATTAGTCTAGCCACGCATGTTTCCTTCCAGGGAGTAACACACACCACTATCACCTGTGCACATCACATATATCAAACATCAATCACCCACCTGTCCTTTCTGGTGATTACACACTAACTGTCAAAATATTTCAAATTCTTAGAAAACGAACCCCGGTTTCTAGAAAAATCGAGGTTTTCCTCGGAAATTTGAAAACTGGGAATGCGCGAAATTCAAATTTTCACAATTCCACGGCGCATAACTCTATCTCTATTCCCCGTCTCTCTCTTATACTAATTACCGTTTCGACTCTAACAGCTGAGCTGTTGTTGCCGACGCTCCTTTTCTAATTCACGGCGTTAGCATCAGCTGAGCCGCTGCTCTCTTTCTAACTCATTATCTGTCTTCGAAACAGATATTATTCTTTTAATGTATTTAAAAGTGGCGATGCTTTTCACATCGTCACAATATATATATATATATATATATATATTGTAACGTGGTGAAATCACGTTACTTAAAATATAAAATACTTACGTATCATAACATTGCAGGACGCTATGTTGTGATACAATTCGCGTCGCATATGTAGCTAAAGAAAACGGCGCGAACGCTAATTAATGAATTTAAGTCCGTGTCACGCACATCGGTGCGATGATATACAAGACAATCGAAGGAGCTAAATCGCGACGCTGATTGGGTGGTCGGGACATTACTCCGATAATAGGAAATGCCGCGACTGATTTTCGTGATGAAAACACGCTAATCAGATACGGGAGACGAAGAGAGAGAGAATGCGCGATATAGTAAATGAAATCGTATGACGGCCCCCGCGCACGTGGGGCAAAATTTTATGTCAAAATTTTAGGAGTAGGTGAGAGAGTACATAAGACACGACGGAGAGGTTTGGCAGTCTGAAAAAGTCGTTGAGTGAGGAAATACAGATAGTTTTTTTTAAGTGACCTGTGCAAGGAAAGGAAAGACAGGTATGCAGAGCAGCTAATTGTGTGGGACCTGGGGGCCTCACCAACAGCGGCAGGGTAACAATGGTCAGGTTTCTTTTGAAAATTTAATTTCTCTCTCTCTCTCTTCTCTCCGCGACTTCAAAGAATAATAAAATTTTAGTGATATGATTATGTGGCGCTAATTAGCGACCGCTTTTCTTCTGTAACTTCTTGAGTTCTTACCCTTATGAAAGAAATTGATAAATAGCTTTCTTATTGTTGATAATGAGTAAAATTAAAACAATATAGAGTAATTCTGGAATCGAGCTAAGATGCACACGTATGACTTGTTCCGTCGGTCGGCGAACTTGAGTCAAATCGTAGCGTGTATTGTACATTTCGAAATTTAATTCGAGTAAAAGAAAGTTAGAAGTTAGTTTAGAATTATTGAATTAAACGTGAAAACTTGAACAGTTGAGGCAATAGTTGATTGTGGAAATTTTAATCAAAAATCATTCGTTAATTTTATTTTAAAGCTATTAAATTTAGTTGGTGAGAAAATTAGAAAGTGAAGTGAAATAAAATCGTGAAATAAATAGATTTAAATGATACGCTGAAAGGAGATCAAAAATTTATTAAATACCGAATTTTAATGAAATGAAATTTGAAACATGAGAATTATTGAAATTAGTCGTGGTGAAAATTGTTTGATAATTTTAAAGGAAGTTTATGATTTATGTTTTGAATAGTTAGTCGCATTGAAAATAATCTTTCTTATTGAATGAAAATATTTAATTTTTGCGGCACTTTACAGTGACCGCCCGGATAACTAACTTGACATAATAATTTTGAATAATGGATTATTTTTATTGAGCTTGTTAATTAATTATTGTCAAGAAAGTTGTTATCCCGTTTTAAACATTAATAAAACATGATGCATGAATTAGAAATAGTAAGAAATGTTATTGAAAAGAAATTATTTTGATAAATTAATGATTATTTTTCTTTTGATAATTGAATTGAAAATTTTGAATCTAGATTTACCATGTAAATTCAACAAAATTAAACGAAGTGTTGAGTACAAAATTGTTGAATAATGATGTAAGTTTGGTTGATAATTTGAATTGTGAAAATGAGTCGGGGTTTAGTGATTAAAATAAAGTCACAAATGAAATAGTTTAATTGAAATAATGAGTTGAATGAAATGATTTTGCGGCGCTTCACAGCGACCGCCACCAATTCTTAGTTATGATAAATAATTAAATTTTAAGTTTCTTTTAT